>JAKKPZ010000167.1:0-121532 GCA_022814885.1 Ditylenchus destructor
TTTGAATTGATGACTTTATCCCAAATTTTTCAGTTTCCTGGAGCAAATCCAGTGAAAAATAATTTCGAAATTTTTCGCCACACGTCAAATATCCCCTGATTATATCACTAGCTTTACTCTTTTTGAGTAAAGTATCGCTTCCGTCCAAATTGTTGTTAGCTAGTGTAAGGTAAAAAGAAAAGACAACGCGAAATAACATAGAGCAGAGAAAGTTTCTCTATGCTCTGTCATTATACGTTGTCTTTTCTTCATGCCGCACACTAACAAAAATTTCGGCAGAAGCGACCCAACTTTTCGGGCCTTGACATGAAATCCAATCGTTTTTCGGACCAATAGGAAACCTCGTGACAGTAATACTACAGGGTGGGAAATTCTGGGTAAGATAGTCTATTCTGCGGCTATCTACCGAAAATTTTATTTTTTTCGCTATTTTTCGGGCCGTTTTCGACATATTTTTGGCCGAAACTTACCGAAAGTCGACTCAGACGACCATGCCGCTGACCACAAAATTGTTCAGTAGGTAGAATACTACCCAAGAAACACATTTTCTCGATGGTAAAAATTCTGACCAAAAATTGCGATTTTTCGGGTCCATGTGGGGGACCACATGGTATGGAAAAATTGATCAACATTTTTATCATCGAGAAAATGTGTTTTTCGGCAAGAATTCGACGAGATAAGCAACTTTGTGGTCAGCGGCATGGTCGTCTGAGTCGACTTTCGGTAAGTTTCGGCCAAAAATATGTCGAAAACGGCCCGAAAAATAGCGAAAAAAATAAAATTTTCGGTAGATAGCCGCAGAATAGACTATCTTACCCAGAATTTCCCGGCGGATCTGAATCTGACCTTGGTTTGGGCATTTTCCCAGAAACAAATGCCAAAAATGGCCATTGAATTTTATTTTTACATGGTAAAAATTGATTTTTTGCATATTTCCAGGGGTCAGAAAACGACGAAATATGAAAGTTATGAACAAATTCTTTTTTGTATCTAAAATTTCAAGCTTAGTACAGTCGTCCCTCTCTAATCCGACCCTATCCGTTTTAGCCGAAAAGGGTCGGATTAGAGAGGGTCGGTTTAGAGAGGGAATTTCCATACAAAAAAATCCATCTCGGCCAAAATGGGTCGGATTAGAGAGGGTGATCCCAAAAATGGTAAAAATACACACATTTTTAGTAAGAATAAAACCTAGCTAGATCTACTATTTAAGTGGTGAATAAACGTTCTAGATGGGTCCTATTATAACTTTTAAAAATTCCCATTTTTTTAGTTAACCCTTCAATGCCCGACCGTGGAATTTTGCTGATTTCCCCAAAAATTGCTGATTTCAAACCCCAAAAATTCCAATTTTTGAGGTTCGAAAATCGGTTTTTTCAAAAATCCATGATACCCTCTAGGGGGTCAAAAAATTTGGCCAAAAATTACTCGAAAGTATATAAATACGCCTCCAATCCGGCACCATTTGGCCGGAGGAGAAGTAAGAGAGGATGAAAATCAAAAATAATGCAAAAATGGTTAAAAATACACACAAATGTCTGCGAAATTTTGAGAAAAATTTGAAATTTAAAAAAAAAAATTTGCTTGAAAATTGAATTTTTGATGTGAAATTAAAAAAATTTTTCCCGCCCCCCATGGCGGCGGCCGGAGAAAATTTCTGAAAAACAAAAGGGGGGCCCCTTTTGTCTTTTTTTTGCCCTGACCCCCAAAATGGGTCGGATTAGAGAATTTGGGTCGGATTAGAGAGGGAATTTCCATACAAAAAAATCCGTCTCGGCCAAAATGGGTCGGATTAGGGAGGGTGACGGATTAGAGGGGGTCGGATTAGAGAGGGACGACTGTAGCAGTTTTAAGATATTTAAGATATTAGCCACTTTCATGCATCGCCGATATCTATGAAATACAATAGCCTGAACTGATGACCTTTTTTGGCCCACCCTGTACTATACACTGATAGACATCTTTTATTTATAGACACTGGAAGGATAGGCACAGAGATTGCGAGGCAAAGAAGGACATAAATGCGACTTTTCCGGAGCCTTATTGCAGGTAAGGCTGAGTGTTCCAAATTTTCAAACTTGCCGTAAATCGTCTAATTTGTCTAATTTGGGACTTATTGTTTCGTAAGGGATATAGAGTGGGGACTTTGAGGGAGGAGTAGAGAATATATTCAGGGCGGAGTTATATTATCGATGATAGGCGCGGCGAAAATTTTGGGGATTAGTTTCCAAAACTTTCCGATTTCTAATAATAAATTGAGAAAACCACTATTTTCTTCAAAAAATGGGCATTTTTGGTCAAAAATAGCCCAAAAATGGCCATTTTTGACGCGATACGAAAAAACCAATTGCAGATTCGGAATCAGCGCATCGAAATACCCCTAAAAACACATTTTGCGAAAAATCCGAAAAAATTTGATTTTTTAAACCATTTTTACCAACCACATGGTTTTGCCAAAAAAATCGATTTTTTGAAAATATTGAAATTTTTTCTGCAAAACATGTTTTTAGGGGTATCCACTCTAACCTAAAGCGCAGGGGAAGACAGACCTTCGATAGGAAAAGGCATAAATAAGCCTTTTTCGCGGATCACGTTCCCGGACCTCAGGATCGCGGGTACCCCCCTAAATCGGCCACGCTGAGTCGAATGGCGCCAAAATTTTTCACGTATTTCCACGTGAAACGTGACTTACGTGGGTCACGTAAAAGGGCAACTTTTCACGCCCCACTCGGATTTGGGCGATTTTTTGAAAATATTGAAATTTTTTCTGCAAAACATGTTTTTAGGGGTATTTTCTATCTATTTTAGGGGTTTTCTCTATCTGTGTCACTAATATGATATTGATGATTTTATCAAAACCTTTTACGTAGTTTTAGGCTGAAAGTTTTGAGTATTACGGCAATTTACATTCAATCAACGGCTATACTGTATAAGCTATTATTTAGGCAGCAGTTGTACTACGCCATGTGTATGCGCAAGTTAATGTACTATTGCCCGTGGGCACACAAGGTGTATTTGAAGAAGGAGTTCATAATAGACCTGTATGGATTTTGCTCTCATTTCATAACATTAAAAAATTATAAAACTTTTCGTTTTTCTGGGCTTTATCATTGGGAAATAAAAAATTGTAAATGGTTCTTTACTAAAAAGCCAGTGTCTGTGGCGTGCGTGCGTGCGTCTGGACTGTCGTTTAGACCCTTTTTAGGCCGTTTTCGACCCAGACAACATCACCCTTATAGTAATTACCCCCCATAAATCCGTTTTTGGCGCAAATTTGAATTTTTATACAAAATTTTCCTGTTTTTGGCCAAATTTTTCAAAAATTTTTCAAAATTTTTGCCAAATTTGTCAAAAATTTTGGTTTACCTAGACTCCTTCATATTTAGGCCTGATGAAACTTTTCATCCTTGGGAGAACGAGGCATGTTTGGATGTCCTGCTATATGGTGAGCGATTCGGTGCCCGTCGCGGATATGTCAAAATCCCACGTGGTGAGTAATGAAATTTTTATGTCCATAATTTTTTAAAGAAAACATTTCGGCACATGATCCTTTACAAGTAAAAGATACTGTTCACCTGAGAAAATCACGACCCCGTGAAAATGGATATCAAATCTGACGCGAGATTTTAATTCAGAATCTCCGAAACAGCGGACGCAAAAATTACTACCGGAAATTTGACCTCGTGAGATTGAATCCTGAATTTGACTCACTCGTCATAAATATGTCTTGAACTATAAGATCCACGAACAAATTATCCAAGAACGGGGTCGGAAAATTGATAAAATAACATTTTTGTCATTTTTGTAGAGAATTTGTTTTGTGAACCGGGTTTTACCTCAAAAAGGCAGTAGAATAGTTTCAAGTGTCTAAAGGGTACCCCCTATTGATTTTCAAAAAATTTTTTCCGGCCGCCGCCGTCGGCGGGGTCCGGAAAAAATTCTTGAATTTTACACCAAAAATTCAATTTTCCAGCAAAATTTTTATCTAAATTTCAAATTTTTTTTCAGATTTTCGAAAAATCCCGATTTTCGATCCTCAAAAATTGGAATTTTTGGGGTTTTTGGAAAAAGAAAAAATACCCGGAAAAAAATTTTTGAAAATCAATAGGGGGTACCCTTTTGGCACTTTTGAGGCCTGACCCCTAAAATGTGCCGGATTAGAGAGGGTCGACTGTATTGGTAACCCCCTTTAGAACCGTATTTTAGAGGGGTTACCAATATCAGAATTGGGGCTTACTCAGGTGAAACGTGAGTTATGAATAACTTATTTTCAAATTTCCGCCAAATTTGATGCGCAGCAATGGCGCGTTTGATTATTGATTGCGAATTGACCGAACTCCACTGAAAATCTCAACATATATCGATCTACTTTAGAACAATTCGATGACTATGTTCCCTCGACCACCGAGCCAACAGATGATGGAAACCTGGTCAAATGCAACATTGGCTTCATGGCCGTCTTCGCTTTGTTGGCTGTGTTCAAGACCTCGAACCTGATTCATATTTTTGACATACTGTAGTTATAAAGCATAATTTTTATTATTTTGTAAATTTTAATACGATAATTTTTGTATTTTGCCTGCTTAATCAACCAAATAAAATTTGAGAACTGAGAATTTTGTGATTCGCAAATGAGTGCATTCTCTTTTCCGGAAAGAAATTTTTTTTACAGAGAGTTCTATTAGGTTGGCAACAAAGTTTTGAGACTCGAGGCAGGGTTTTTACCGGAAAATCGAGGGTTCGGAAATTTTGCCGATTTCACCTATATAGGTTTTTTCGATGCGGGGAATCCGAATTTGAGGTAAGATTTTAGGTGGTCCCGCCACGAAAGTTGAGAAAACTGCTATTTTCTTCAAAAAATGGCCATTTTTGGCAAAAATAGCCCAAAAGTGCCCATATTTGACGCGACACGAAAAAACCAATTGCAGATTCGGAATCAGCGCATCAAAATACCCCTAAAAACATGTTTCCCGAAAAATCCGAAAAAATTTGATTTTTTTGAATGAGTTACCTTTCACATTTGTCGGTTATGACAACGATCCAGTGGAACATTTTCAATTGACATATCCTGGTCAGAACATGCGTTCAATGGTAGGAATCATCTGTTTTCGTTTTGTGTTAGCTTTCTAATCCATGTTAAAAATTTTGGTTTTGCCAAAAAAATCGATTTTTGAAAATATTGAAATTTTTCTGCAAAACATGTTTTTAGGGGTATTTTGATGCGCTGATTCCGAATCTGCAATTGGTTTTTTCGTATCGCGTCAAAAATGACCACTTTTGGGCCATTTTTGACCAAAATTGGCTATTTTTTGAAGAAAATAACAGTTTTCCCAATTTTCGTGGCGGGACCACCTAAAATCTGACCTCAAATTCGGATTCCCCGCATCAAAAAACCCTATATAGGTGAAATCGGCAAAATTTCCGGACCCTCGATTTTCAAGTTCAGTTTATCTCATTCCAAACTAAAACTATACAATCATAGAAAATCAAAATGTTTCTGGATTTATAATGAATTTTTTTCCTGAGTCTCAGCCTCGGGCGCTATACCAGCCGTCTTGCGGAGACCTTCGATAGTGCATCGGCCGACTTTCCCATTCTTCGACCTCTTCCGAGTCAAAAGATCGCAAGTGAGGCTCAATCGGGGCGCTCATGTCAATTGGCTGGCCATTCCAGAAGTGATCCGAGTCCAGTCCGAAGGCATTTAGGGCGGAGTTTCCTGAGAAGCCGGACCTGGAATTTCAGGATTCAATACTCCTTTTCATAATACAAAAATACCGTATTTCCTTTAAAATAAACCCGGCGTACCGTAAACTCTCTAATTTAACCCCCGGGGGCAGAATTATTCAATCGACCTCTAGGGGGGGCAAAATTAGAGGGGGGGTAAAAATAGAGGGGGGGGTAAAATTACGCGATCGAGGTTCCGCGCCGCGCCTCGGGCGCGGCGCGAAAAATTTTTGGGATTTTTGCTCAAATTTGCTCAATTTTTGCTCAAAAAATTCAAAATTTGAATTCCCGCCCAAAAAATTTTGAATTTTTTTCGAAATTTTTGCCATTTTTTACAAAACTTTGGCAAATTTTTGCAAAATTTGGGAAAATTTTGCAAAAACTGGTAAAAAATAGGTAAAAAATTCAAATTTTTGGCAAAAAATTTGAATTTGCGCCAAAAATTTTTGCATTTTTGGAAAAATTTGGATTTTGGGGGGGGGCAAAATTAGAGGGGGGCATAATTACTCGATCGACTTCTAGGGGGGCAGAATTAGAGGGGGTAAAACAAGAGGGGGGGTTAAATTAGTATTTTATTACGGTATTTTATTTCAATACCTCTCCTGAGGGGTGGGATTATTACGGGCTTTTCTCTAACCTCTCATTTTTACACACTATTTCTCTGTCTGTAGGAGGTTATTATTTCTTGATTGGGTGTGGGGTCGACAGAGAAAGAGAGATATGAAGCGAGGGATCTGACCAAAGGGCTTGGGTTGCTCGCCAGATCCCTCGCTACATATCTCTCTTTCTCTGTCGACTCTAGACCCAATCAAGAAATCGGCCCAGATCTAAAATTGCTTACACTGCACTGCGCGAAGGCACACCAAAAGCACTACGAATGTCGTTCCAAGTGATCTAAAATGGTGCGTATAATTCCATGTTAGACCAATCGGTTTCAATATAGGAAAAGAAAGAAAATATCGTATCACACTTATACTCTAATAAAGCCCCACCAACCAAGTTCAAGATTTTTCGAAGCAACTTTTTTCGATTCTTTTGGGTGATAAGAAACTACCGTAAACTCTCTAATTTAACCCCCTCTTGTTTTACTCCCTCTAATTCCCCCCCAAAAAAAAAAAATTCTAATTTTTTCCAAAAATTTGAATTTTTTACCTATTTTTTACCATTTTTTGTAAAATTTTCCCAAATTTTGCAAAAATTTGCCAAAATTTTGTAAAAAATGGCAAAAATTTCGAAAAAAATTCAAAATTTTTTGGGCGGGAATTCAAATTTTGAATATTTTTGTAAAAATGTCAAAAAATGACGAAAATTTTTGAAATTTGAGCAAAAATCCCAAAAATTTTTCGCGCCGCACCTCCGGCGCGGCGCGAAAAATCGATCGGTTCAATTTTACCCCCCTCTATTTATACCCCCTCTAATTTTGTCCCCTAGAGGTCGATTGAATAATTCTGCCCCGGGGGTTAAATTAGAGAGTTTACGGTAATTTTCTCTGGATATATAGGTAAGTGAGTTCTATATCCGAGGAAAAATTGGGTTCTTACCGTTTCAATGAATCGTGCAAAATTCCTTCTCCAGCTTGAGCGGGAATTTGAATTTAGTGGGTTCAATTAGACCAAATACGGGTGGTAACGACAGAGACATTGCCCAGTAAAGTTCAAGGGAACCGGTTCAAAGTCCCAACACGAAAGCTACATCGTACGAAATCTTCTCATCCATCAAGATTCACTAAGCTCGCGCTTAAGTGTGCCAGATCATCACTTAACAACTGTCCCACACAATAGTTTTTCCTAGATACTTTTTAGATCATTTATGGCTTGTCGGAGCCGGCAATTTTACCTGCCAAAATTTTTCTCCTCAAAGCCCGCTTTCGCTATAACTTTTTTCAGGAACGTTCTAGAACATCGACTAGAACATTTCAAAACCTTTATGGTTCATATCTGAAAAGCTTAGTCCGACTTTTTCTACGCCAGCCACATGAAGGATGTAAACAAGTCACAAAAAGGCCGGCAATTTGAATTAGGCTTTTCGGGCTAAATCAGTCTAAGTCTCTCTACAAACAGTCTATATTTGTCTAAAATAGGGAATCGGTAAAACCCCCCGCGGCCATTTTTTGGCATAACTTTTCACTGGAACCTTCTAGAAGGATGAGTAATAGCTTAAATCAAAGCTAAGACTCTGGGAATCACAATTGGAAATAGAATACCTAAGTTTTTTGCATACAAAAGATATAAAAATAGCTCAAAAATCTGTGATGTCAATTTGTCTCAGGTAATCATAAATATTCATTCATTTTCTTTGGAACTAAAATAAAACCTTGGCATTGTTGGACAGACAAAAGTCTTGGCTATCATATGGTATATAACACTCATAGGCACTCTTGCGTTATGTGAGAAAAAAAATAGATAAAACAAAACCGAAAAGACTTTCCCGCCAAACCAATATTACTCGCGTCATCTCGATTCAAGATTCTCGAGATTTAATTATTTTTGTCTCAAATTCTCGAATTTGCAAAAAAAGTTGAAATTTTGAGACAAAAATACTTGAATCTCGAGAATCTTGAATCGAGATGAGGCAAGTAATATACCGATTTGTAGCCCAGAGTCTTAGCTTTGATTTAAGCTATTACTCATCCTTCTAGAATGTTCCAGTAAAAAGTTATGGCAAAAAAGGCCGCAGGGGGATTTTTACCGGGGGTTTTTTACCTAGACTCTCTAAAATACTCTAAAACAACACTCTACATTCTAAGACTGTATCTACAAACCAGCGAATATCGCTCAAATCAGCCCAGACTCCGAAAACCCAATTCAAATTGCCGCATTTTTAAAGTGACTCAAAATGTCAGCTGCGCAGAACAAGTCGGACTAAGCTTTTCAGATATGAACCATACACAAAATCCCTTGATCTCGAGTACTTCAATTCGAGATTCAGCTCACATCTCACTCTCAATCGAATGTTCCATTCATGTTACATTCTTCTAGAATGTTCCAGCAAAAAGATTTGGCAAAAATGGCAGTATGGATATTTCCGGAAAAATAAATGTAAACAACCTTCTTGGCTTATGGATAAAAAATTTTCGATTCCGTTATAAAAATGTAAAAGGTAAAAACTAACCTTTTTGCGAATCTCTGGAAGATCCATGAAAAACGGGTCATTCTTGTGCCGGTCCTCCTCCTGCCAGGTTTCCGTTCCATCGATGTAATCCTTCATTGGTGGTTGATGGGGTGCTGCCAAGTGGCAAGGTACAAGCGACACAAGTCCAATCAATACTGAACTATAGCAATAGACAGGCAATAGTCGCATTGTAAGTTCTGAAACTCTTGAAGTATATCATAAAGTGCATTCCTCTAAGCGAAGAAAAAAAACAGTCGCCGGGCAAGGGCCGAGCAAACTTGACTTCCAGTTCAAATTTGAAGGCTAAATCCTAGGCCGGCTTTACTTTTAACAAGCTAGATCGTAAGAGTGACAAGGAAACCTCACTTGGGGTCACACCGACCTGGGAAACTGGCTGGATAGGATTAGAGTGGGAACCGGTCAAAATGGCCCCACTGGCGGTTTTTGCCATAACTTTTTACTGGAACATTCTAGAAGGATGAGTAATAGCTTAAATCAAAGCTAAGACTCTGGGCTACAAATCGGTATATTACTTGCCGCACCTCGATTCAAGATTCTCGAGATTTAATTATTTTTGTCTCAAAATTTTGAATTTTCAAAAAAAGTTGAAATTTTGAGACAAAAATAATTAAATCTCGAGAATCTTGAATCGAGATGTGGCAAGTAATATACCGATTTGTAGCCCAGAGTCTTAGCTTCCATTTAAGCTATTACTCATCCTTCTAGAAGGTTCCAGTAAAAAGTTATGGCAAAAATGGCGAGCGGGAGGTTTGACATAGAAAAAATTAAAAATTTTTCACATTTTCAAAAATCGGTAGTTTCATAAAATTCCAAAATTCTGAATATATACTTGGAGGTGAATAATATTTCAAAATAAGAGGTCATATAAAAGACATAAAACGACATCGATATTGCTCACGTCGCCTTTTCTGTGATCGAATGGCAGTTGAATGCAGTGAAGGAAAACGGTTCCGCTGGGATAACGGTTCTATCTCTTCAACATAACTGTGCACAAATAAAAACATAAAGCTTTTAAAGCCCTAAAGTGCATTTGGCACAAATTTCCGGCTTCATTCTGAACTAGGAGGGCGACGTGGACTACGCCGCGCTAGGATTAAAACTGTGTGATAGGGGCCTTATTAGAGTCGGAAAATTGTTTTGTACCAAGCAACATCCCGCTCGTTAGTAACATCCCGCCCAGGAAAGTTCTGACCTCGTGAGAGTACCACGACCTCGTGAGAACAAATCTCGAATCTGACGTCAGATTCGGACTCAGCGCATCCGAAAACCCCCGGGAGCCAAAAATGAGACACGTAGACACCTTGCATCAAAAAACCCACTTTTTTGGTCAAAAAGTGGCTTTTTACAAACATTTTTTCTAAAATGCGCCAAATCAAAAAGTGTAAAAAGCAAAGTTGTCCAGAATTGCCTCGCCAATAGACTGGGAACATAAAAAAACACCACTTCCTTTGGCCAAAACCCTTAAAAACACGTTTTTTCGTTTTGGCGCGAATTCGAATATTCAAATATTGGTCCTGGTGCATTTGGCACAAGTTTCCGGCTTCATTCTGAACAACTCAGAAGAGAATAACTATTTTGCCAGGTTTTCGGTCTGCATAAATTTTTTTGGTATTGAAGTTTGCCCTAACTACCCTCAACTTCTAACGGGATCTCTGGTCACTTAATTTTAAGGAGCTATAATTTTCATTTAACTCAGCTCAGGATTTAAATTAAAAGTTGTGCGTCTCAGCCAGTTCTGTCTAATGGAATTTAATCTAGGCTTATTTTTTTTAATTTAAGGCAGAGAAAAGTGATGTAGAGGCAACAAAACATTTTACTCTCTGGGACTTGGGTATGTTTTACCAAGGTTACAAAAATTTTTAATTTTTGAAGCCAATTTTTTATCGCCTGTGGTGATTTCCAAAAGTTGCAACTTTTTTAGCCAATTTGGCAGAGTGCAAAAAAAGGTTTCCTAAAACGTTTAGCAGACTTTTTCTCACCAAGCATACACTGCGTTCCAAAAGTATAGCCTCACCCGTAAAAATGGCGTAGCTTCCGATTTTTTCGATGAAATGTTTTGATTTCTTTTCTAAGTAATACCTGTGCATGTAGTAAAGATTCTGACAAAAACTTGGAACAACATCTCAACAATTTACGGGAGAAATTATCGATTTCGTGAAAAATGACGATTTTCAACTGTTCCAAAAGTATAGCCTCACTTGATTTTTTCAACAAAAATCCGGAAATTACATTATTTGGCTTTTCTGGATCGACAGAGCTCGAAAAGTTGAGGGGGGTTAGTTTTTGGCTCAGAACACCCTACCCTTAAAAAAAGTTACTTTTTTAGATTTTTAATTTTGGCGTTTTTAGGGGCAAAACCAGGTTTTTTGACAAATTTCCGCCAAAATTGGCACTTTTTGGCGTTATGTCAAGAATCCGTTGACTGATCCAGAATCTAGAGACTTTTCCGCACCAGGTGCAAAAAACCTCACTGAAAATCGCTAAACTTTTTGTTAAAGTTCAAGTTCGCAAAAAGTCCGTTTTTCCATACAAAATTGAGTAAAAAACGGACTTTTTTGCGAACTTGAACTTTAACAAAAAGTTTAGCGATTTTCAGTTTGCGATTTTCAGTGCGGTTTTTTGCACCTGGTGCGGATTTCTCCCGTAAATTGTTGAGATGTTGTTCCAAGTTTTTGTCAGAATGTTTACTACATGCACAGGTATTACTTAGAAAAGAAATCAAAACATTTCATCGAAAAAATCGAAATTTACGCAATTTTTACGGGTGAGGCTATACTTTTGGAACGCAGTGTATGAGATATGTTTCAATTTGCCTGGCTTTCTCCATATTTTTGGTCTAGTTTCTGCGACTTTCCAGGTTTTTTGAAAACCGCCACTCTGTCTCCACATTAAATATAAAGACAAAATATAAGCAAATCAGGACTCTATCCTATTGTAGGAGGTTCTCAAAAAGGCTCGCAAAAAAATCAATAGGTGGACCCTATTAATTTTTTTGCAAAATTTTCCAAAAATGATTTTTTAAACCATAGGGTCCCCCTATTGATTTTTTGCGAGCTTTTTTGGGAGCATATCTTGGGTCCAAATCTGTTGTTACTGTTAGTAATAGTTTTTGTTTTTTTATTAGAGGATCCCTCAATAATAAATGCGATGAAATGAGGTTGAAAATAAAAGGGTAATACATTTCTGTTGGCTTTCCCGATTTTTTAACGCCTGCGGCGATTTCCCAAATTTGCTAGGTTTTTAGCCTATTTCGTAGAGACCAAAAAAATTTCCAAAAAATTTTTTTCCAATCTTTTCCGAAACAGCAAAAATGCCCAAAATTTCAATTTGCCAGGCTTTTAATTTTTTTTTACTAAGTACGAAAAAACTGTAATCAGAAATAACATTTACTGTGCTTTTAATAGAAGCCCCTCTATAATTAACCCCCTTGTATATCGAAGAAGAAAATTCTTCTAGAAGAAAATTCGAAGCCTCAAAAAATGAAAGGGCGATAAATTTCTGTTGTCTTCCCACAAATATTGTTCTAGAAACATTTGTATAAAGGAGCGCTGAAGAATACATCGCCTTGTGTGCTCGTAGTGTAGTGGCAAAGCGTTTGGAGATTGGGTGGAGCGAGGTGGGTTCAATCTTTTATGGCGGTAATGACGACAAATGTCCCATTTCGAGGCCTTAGGGTCGCTGAAGGAATGATTGATCTTACTGAATCGCCAAAAAAGTACACTTTTCTTAATTTTGATTGTTTTTTCTCAGATTTTTTTCAAAATTTTCTCAATCTACCTGGTGAGAAATAGACAGAGAGCACCTGAAACTTTTCTGGCAAAATGCCATAGTTCGCCTATTTTTTATATTCTACTAATAGAAAATTTAGTTCCGAAATATTTTACCTACACTATAATTTTCTTTGCCGTTTTGAATTTAATATGACCTTGGGAAATGGTTACGGTTAGCCAAAATTTTACAGTTTTTGTGACACTCTCTTCTCAGCCCTATAGAATGTCATCCGGCTTCTAATCCAGGCTCCTAATATGCCATCTATTCGTCCTGGATCCTCATTTATCCATAGCAAAAACAGAAGCACAAGTGCTTCTCTTTTTTGCATACTACCGTATTCCACGTAATTAGACCTCCTAAAATTTGCCTCTCCCTAATAAGCCCTCCGATTTTTTATGAATTTTGGAATCTAAAATTAGCCCCACCCTATAATTGGTCCCCTCTGGAAATTCTCCCCTTTGCAAAATTAGCCACATGGGGTCTAATTGTAGGGAATACGATATTTCTCTTTCTCTGTGATTTCTCTGTAGTACTTTTTTCTATTTATGCCTGGTTCACGCATGTGGGGTATACTATACTTTCATACTAGCCGTATTTGATTATTTTCAAAAATATAGCGGCATGGGTCTAGTTTATAAAAATTGAAGACATAATTTTACCCCCCCCCGCCCCATTTAACCCCTTGAAAAGTGCAACCCTCTGGAAAATCGTGTTATTCCAGGTTTTTCAGAGGAGATTGGACTTTTCAGGGGTTAAAAAATTTTTTGAAAATTGAAAATCTAAAAATTTTTTAAGAAAATCGTGTTTCCAGGTTTTTTTTACAAAAATGAACCCCTGACAAATCGACAGGTGCGCGAAGCAGGCCTTATAGGGGTGTGCCATTGCGGACTTTGCAACCATTTACTTTACCGTTATAAAAACTTTCACTTTGTATATAGCCAAAATTTCTATTTCGAACTTTCCGAATTTCATTTTTATATAAATCCCGTTACTTTTCATATTTTTCCGTTCATAATTTTCCAGCCCAAATGGATTTCCTCTGAACGCTTCACTTGTTTTCTTACTCTTGCGTCCAACTTATTCTCTCCACATTCATATTCGGAGGCCGAGCCCATTGCCTGCGGCATTAGTCACGGAATTTCAAAATCCTTTCTTCTTGTTCATTGAATTATGAATTAGGCCGTGGGCCGGATTTTTTTGCTTTTTTCTTTCGCTCAGGACTCCTTTGATTTTCTGGAAAAATCCAGGACTTGGATTGTTAATAATATTTTTAGAAATTTTTCAGGATTCAGATTATCATCTTTCAGACCTCATCATTCAGACCTCTCATTTTTACACACTATTTCTCTTTCTCTAAGGGGGATCACTTATAGGTGGGGTTCTATTATAGGGGAGGGGCTATATTAGAGGAAATACGGTATATTTTTTGGCCGAGATAGTGTGCTGCAGACAGTTAGACAAATTTCTGAGCCATCTTTCTTTTTCAAAGGGCATCCGAATAACTGTTTTCAATCAACATTCTTATCCAAAACTTATTCCTGGATAAATTGTATGCTTCTAGATTCTTCTAGAACATTTTGGTTATCCTTGAAAAATTATATGCTTCTAGATTTTTCTAGAACATTTTGGTTATCCTTGAAAAATTATATGCTTCTAGATTTTTCTAGAACATTTTGGTTATTCCTGGAAAAATTGTATGCTTCTAGATTCTTCTAGAACATTTTGGTTATTCTTGAGAATAACTGTTTTCATTCAACATTCTTATCTAAAGCGTCCAATCTCAAGCTTGCGCGTGACCCTATGACGCCGGCTCGCTCCATCCTTAAAAATTCATCCATAAAATGTCACAGTAATCCCATTTTAAAAACTAATCATTTTCCGAGCTTCTTCTGGAAATCCTTATATGGAACTTTCATTTTAAGTAGCCATTTAAGAATTGTGCCGTCGGCCAAGAATTTTCCCGCTCCCGACTTGGGAGGCTAATCACCCATTTGCTCGAATATGCGACATGCTTGGAAGTAAATAATTAATGAGCAGCTTTCCTTTGGCAGGCAAATGATTGCCGCCGGCAGCCGGCCGCTTGGGAATAGCCGGATGAAATTTGATACTCATTGCCGCCCGTTATCCTCCGTTAGTTGCGTCGTTGGACATAAGAAACATATTAAACAACTTTGGTCTCGACCAAAGTGTTTGCAGCTGTTTTACGTTTTGAAACATGTGTCGTTTTTCTTGCAATTTTTTTGGAGTAAGAGAGTAAAAGTGAAAGTTCAAGAGTGCAAAGCTCAGTTCTAGTTCCGTATAGGTTAGAAACTTGCGCGAGATCGAAAAGAGAACTGAGGTTTATAAGAACCCAGGTCTATGGGACAGGTGCTGGTCTAAGCTACCTGCCGCTTTCAAATCTGGGACTTGAAAGACTCAAAACTGCCACAAATATCCATAGGGTTGTAACCCCCCCCCCCCGAAATTCGGAACCTAAAAAACAATAGGGTCCCCCCTATGGTTTTCAAAATTTTCGAGAAAATTTTGAAAAATGCACCCCTAAGAATGTTTTTTCCACTACTCAACCAATCATTTCTGTGACTCATAATCTTGAAATTGGATCTATAGGATGTGCCAACTTTTGAGATCATTGATCACTAAAAGATCAATGATCACCTTATACTTGCTTCTGTCTAAAATTTTTTCAAAACTGTCACAAATTTCATTCAAAAATTCTAGTATTGACTTCCCTAGGATAGTGCTTTCTAGCAATGCTCTCAGTAGAGTTGGTCAAACTGGCTTAGGCTGAACTTAAGCGCAAGCTTGAGGCTTAAGCTTAAACTTTAGCATACCCTTATATGGGACCCCAGATTGTACTCTAACGATTTGTGATGACGTCTCTCCCTCCTCTGTCTCTTTCTCTCTCCTCTGTCTCTCTCTCCCATTCTCGCCTGACTTTCTCGATCGATACCCTCAGGGGCTATCCTACAAATTTTGACGCTAGTAGAAAACTAATTGGGCGGCTTATTGATGTTTTCCGAGCTCGAGAACCCCAATATGGCAGTGATGTCGGCTCTATTCTATGCCCACAGGGGACATTGTTATTCGCCGTCTTTTCCGTCCTAATGATATAGTAATGTGCGCAGGGGCGTGAAAAACCGCTATAGCAAGAGCAAGCATAATGAATGATGGGTGGCATTGGGCCCGCAGGGGATCTTGTCATTAGTTTTAGTGAATTTCGCATAATGCATTCCGATAATGGGATATGGGCTTTAAAAGGCTGAAACAGCCTCTGGTGAGGCTTGTATTAGCTTACTTCGAGACTAGAGAGGGTCTAGGGAATTCTCTGGTGACATTGTCACCATTCATCAGGTACTTTGGTCCAGGTAATTTGACCTGTGGTAATTTCTAATAATGTATTGAAATCTGTGGAAGGAATTACCGCGAAAAAAGTTCGAAGGAGAAATTGTAGCCAGTATTGGGGGATATTGCCGGATGGGAAATCCCAGGATTAGAGATCCCGGATTAGAGATTGCATCGATTGATTTTAACTACATTCTCGATTCAAGACGTTCTCTTTTCGAGATTCAACTACCGTAAACTTTTTAGTTTAATCTTACTCAAATTTTACGCCTCTTAGTTTACCCCTAAAAGGTCAAATTTTTAAAAAATGAAAAATCCATATTTTTGGGGCCAATTAAATTTTTTCCCAAAAATTTGAATTTTTTGCCAATTTTACCAAAATTTTCCCAATTCTGCCAAAATTTTGCAAAAATGGCAAACATTTGCGAAAATGCTACACTTTTTGTCCGGGAATTCAAATTTTGAATTTTTCTTCAAAGGATGACGGAAATTTTTAAAATTTGAGTAATGAAAATTTTTGAAATTTGAGTATCATAAGGATGAGTATCAAAAATTTCTATTAAAAATAAGTATTTTTCGGCCCAAAAGTAATTTTTGGCCAAAAAAATTTTTTGCTCACATAATTTTACAAATTTTTCGCTTTTTTTCAAATTTCTTCCCCCATTTCACCCCTCTAACCAAATCCCCCTCCCCCCAAACTTTTCCAACTCGTCTGTTATTAATTTCCCGGAAGAAAATCAATTGGGTAATGTGCCAAGTGTGGCCGCAAAAGTGCTCCCTTTCACTTTTAAACACTTTCACTTTCGCCCATCCCACTCCAAAGTGCCTGTGGCATTTTTCGGGCTTCCCTTTTATTTTTGCTGTTGAGTCATTCCCACGTTGTCTCTCCTTTCTTCTTCCCGGTCCGCACCGCCGACGGCTCTTCATTTCCAGGCCAAGGGCTGAAAGAACCTCGAGAATGGCCTCTCACTGACCTTAATATCCGCTTCTTTGCCCGTTTTCCCTTTCTTTTCTTTCTTCATTCAGAAATAAAGTCACATCCGGAGGCTACGCCCGTTTATGTGAGCCGGCCTCTCGTCCGATGAGTTTACACCAGATGTCGTCTTTCATCAGATGGTGTTGTTCCCCTGAGGCGTCCAATTTGATCTTGATTCGAGAGTAGGTGTGAGCCTGTTCCATCACGTCAATTTTTTGTACTTTTGGGGGTAATCTCCTAGGTTCTTCTAGAACTTTTTGGTTATTCCTGGAAAAATTGTATGCTTCTAGATTCTTCTAGAACATTTTGGTTATTCTTGAGAATAACTGTTTTCAGTCAACATTCTTATCCAAAACTTTTGTTTCCACGTTTCGTCTAAAAAAATGTCGCCAACTTTTTCTATTTTCCGCACATTTTGTGAAAAAAATGCTTCAAGAAGCCATTTTTCTGGCGTTTTCTCGTTATTACAATAGCCAGGATAATGGCTATTCCCAGGATAATGCTAATCTGAGCATATGGAAAATATTATTGGAATTCTCTGAAGCCATTGGTTAATCGGTGAGGTGCGCAATAATATCACCTGTATTGCCGGAAGGCTCATTATAATAATGGTTTCTCGTTTTTATCTGTTCTTCATTTTATATTTTATTGCCCCATTTTTAGTAGGGTCGAGCCTCGGAAAAACGCGGAACTGGACAAGCGACAAAATCGGCGTTATTCCGAGGCTTGACTGTATAAAAATGTGATCACTTACAATATCTTCCGGAAAAATTTACGTAAAGTTTATTCGTGTCACAGAAGTGATTCTTTTTTGTAACAGATTTGGCATGTGGCGTTGTGTAAAAACCCTGAGAAGGGCATATTTAGGCTTAGGCTTAGGCTTAGGCAGACTTAGCATTAGGCTTAGGCTTAGGCAGACTTAGCATTAGGCTTAAGCTTAGGCTTGGTTCTCTTGATAGAAAAACCGAATCTGACCCCCTCATAGGGGTAAATCCATAATTATTGTTTGAATTTGGCGGGGAATTTCGAAAATCTGTGACAAAGAAGAACCACTTCTGTGACATCGAAAACCTTCACGTAAAAATTTCCTGATTAATGCGGTTGGAACCGTTAAACCGAAGTGACCCAAAAACGGTATTGATTTGCCAGCCCAAACTCATTCCAGAAAATCGATCACTTCACAAAGGACAGTCCAATTAAGAAATTAAGTCCTGTAATGCTGACGTTGCTGAGTCCCGGACAAAATGGCCCCCCGGTAAAAATCCCCCCGTTTTCAAAAAATCATATAAAAAATGGCCAAAAAACATGAAAATGCCCATTTTTTCGCTGAATTCGTATTTGTTGGGTTGTTCAGCCTAAGACTGCACAGCAGCCTAAGCCCCAAGCCTAAGACTAAGTCCGATTGTGCGTGCACAGCGTCCCCTTAAGCCTAATGGCTTGTTTGGCGCCTTATAAGGGTTGTTTAGCCTAACGTAAGGGTTGTTCGGGAGCTTAAGCCTAATCCGATTTAATGTGAAATACGAATTCAGCGAAAAAAATGGGGATTTTCATGTTTTTTGGCCATTTTTATATGATTTTTTGAAAACGGGGGGATTTTTACCGGGGGGGATTTCTACCGGGGGGATTTCTTCCGGGGGGATTTCTTCCGGGGGGGATTTTTACCGGTTCCCGATGTTGCTCTCTTCTGACTGCCGCTTTATTTTTTCTGGGCCGGGTGATGAAACAGTTAGGCAAGACGCACTTTCTTTTTTCCACTCAAAGCTGAGAACCAATTTCGCTCCAGGGCATTCCAAAAATTGGCTTCTGGGTTCTGGAAGGGTGGGCATTGATGAGCGAAACAATTTGCTCTGCAATTTCATCCGTTTTATAGCTCCAGCACTCCAGTTCTCGACCCTCACCGCGGCCATTTCCTCGGAAAATTCTTCCTAGAAAAAGGAAGAAGAATAGTACCGACTTTGAAATGCTATCTAAATTGGTCGCTGGAGTGGTGACGTGAAGTGCGCGGGGAGTCTTGAGAGAGCGCAGAGAATCTCAAGAGTGTGACTGGGTTATTTTATATTGTTGCGCTGTATCAATTTAGATTTTGGGATTGGGATTATTCCTGAAAAATTGTATGCTTCTAGATTCTTCTAGAACGTTTTGGTTATTCCTGGAAAAATTGTATGCTTCTAGATTCTTCTAGAACGTTTTGGTTATTCCTTGAAAAATTGTATGCTTCTAGATTCTTCTAGAACATTTTGGTTATTCCTGGAAAAATTGTATGCTTCTGGATTCTTCTAAAACATTTTGGGTAGTGTGGAGACTGTTTATCCGGGGACACTTCTGTTCTAGAACGATTGCTAACTTTTTTCTTTGAGGATTTTATGTTTGAGAATATAGGTACCCTTAAAAATGTTATTATTATAGACGAAGGTCAAATTTGAAATGAAAGTGCTAAAGGGCAACGAAAAATAATCCAAATTCTCGGAGATTATATTTTTGAGCATTTCCGTTTTCGTCCTAATCCTTTTCAATTAAAGTCAAGAAAGGTAGGATGTATGTTTCATTTACCTTGTCTGTGGCATATTTGAAGAGTCATTAGACAAATGACCTTTGAACTTCGTTTCGCGACATTCTACAAATTCCTTAAATGGCTCCGATAAGCCATTTTGTGGTTACTTCCCTAATAAATTTTCTGATTCATACTTTCCTCTCCTTCTTTGGGCCGCTAATCCGAGAAGATTTTTCTAGAAAGAGCTCATCGATTTCTATTTCATTGATAGGCATTGAAAAATGTAGCAATTGGCCAATTTCGAATGTTTGTCCTTTTTTCATTTGTGAATATTTCTTTGAGTTGCCATTTGGGCCCTTTTTTTGGAAATTTCACTTTTACAGTTTTTCAAATTTTTGGACTTGTTTTTTATTTTGAAAGATTTTAGAAAATGATCGATTATTTTTCGTACATTTTTTCAAATTTTGTAAATTTTTGACATTTTTTCTTGTCCTTCTTTGTGCCTCTAATCCGACAAAATTTTTCTAGAAAGAGCTCATCGATTTATTTCATTTATATGTTTTGAGATAATTGGCCAATTTTCATTTCTTGACCTTTTTGTGAATCCTTTTTTACACATTTTTGCGTTGCCATTTGGGCCCTTTTTTGGAAATTTCACTTTTACAGTTTTTCAAATTTTTGGACTTGTTTTTTATTTTGAAAGATTTTAGAAAATGATCGATTATTTTTCGTACATTTTTTCAAATTTTGTAAATTTTTGACATTTTTTCAATTTTCTGCCCATTTTTCAAAATTTTTCCATTTTTCTCATCTATGCGCCCATATTATTACTATCTCATCGCGCATAGCAATTCCATCTCCAGTTCCATCGCATTTATGGCCTCGAGGCACTAAATTTAAAAATATATCTTTCGCCATCCTTCCTCTGGCCCATAAAATGCGCCCAAATTTGGCTCCGATGGCTCTTTTCCAATTTCGGAAATCGAATTTGCAAATATATTTCCGAGAGCGCTTCATTTAATTTTTCTCTCTTTTCCATTTCGCGTCAGTGCTATTAAAAGTTCTTTGCCTCTAAAAGGACATTCTTGAAATTCTTGGAATTCATCGATTTTTTGCTTGAAAATTTGTTTGCCCGGGTATTTATTGATTTTGTTTTATTAAATTTTTGCATTTTTTGTGAGGATTTGCGACACTTTTGTTGTGAAAAAATAAAAATCGTATTTATGGCCCAAAATTGTCATGTTTTTCCATTTTTCACTGTTTTTCTACTTTTTCCGTTCTAAGATTTTACCATATTTCGTCCATTTTAAAATTTCTTACCAAATGAATTTTATTTGGAAAAAAAGAAAATAACTGTGACATTTCGCCAAAAAATTAGCAAAATTTTTCAAAAACGAGGAAAAACACTTCAAAATACAAGAAAAACGATTAAAAAGTGGTCATTTTAACACAAAAAGGCGACTTTTAAAAATATTTCCAATGGTTTTCTCTGGAATTTCCTTCCTGATTTGGTCCGTTACTTTTCCGAATGTGATAGTTTGGAAATTCTTCGCAATGTCCGATTGTCGAAAAACAAAGTCACTAATTCTAAGCGAGCTTTCAGACTCTAACTTGCCGTTATTCCGCCAAATTAAACAATTGCCTAAGGCAAAGCATGAAGAAAATGCCATCAACTGTCCACACAAAAGCGGCGAGAGACAGGAGAAGGACATTTGTCAACGACGCTCTGTCGTCGGATGATCCAACCATCCTTTGTTCCAATGCCGAAAATATCAGGTGGGCAAATATTTTTTGCTTACATAAGCGGGCCCGTATCTAGGGGTTAAGGGGGCGGTTGTATCCCTCCTCGAAATCTGGAAGGGTAACCCCCTCCCCCCGAAATTCGGAAGCTAAAAAAAATAGGGTCCCCTATGGTTTTTAAATTTTCGAGAAAATTTTGAGAGCGAAAAAATACTTAGCCTTTGGAGCAAAGACTATACAGTCAAACCTCGATATACCGCACACATCGGGACTGGCGATTTTGTGCGGATATCGAAAGTGCGGATAATCGAGGGAATTTTGTATGCAAAAAATCCTTCCGTTGCAAAGTTGTGCGGATAAACGAAATTTCCTATATTTTTTGTCATTTTTTAAAAATAAAAAATTGAATTTGAATTCCCGCCTAAAAAATTTTGAATTTTTTACTGAATTTTGGCCGATTTTTGCAAAAAATTTTGAAAAATTTTCGAAAAATTTGATAAAAAACAGGAAAATTTTGTATAAAAATTCAAATATGCGCCAAAAACAGAACCATTTTTCTTTGTGCGGATAAACGAAAAATTTTACATAGAAAATTTCACTTTGGTTCCGCAAAAACCTGTGCGGATAATCGAGTTTAACCGCACAAAATGCGGTATATCGAGGGAATTTTGCATAGAAAAAATCCGTTCCAGCCAGATTTGTGCGGTAAATCGAAAGTGCGGCTTATCGTGTATGCGGTATATCGAGAGTCGACTGTATATTCAATACTGCCTCCATTTATTTTATTATTCTTATTTTAGTCTTGAAATTTTATTTACAGAATTGCGCAGAACTTTTGAAGCCTGATCGAATAATCCAAAAATCATAAAAATCTGATGGATAGATCCCGAGATTTCAACATGTCAGACAAACAACAATTGCAAAATAATAGGTTAAATAAAAAAGGCTTATAAATACTTTCAATAATATCACAAAATTCCATATAAGTTTTATGTTTATCGTTGGTAGAAGAAAATTGTTTGTCAGAAAGTTTGTTTGTCTCAAAGCAGCGGTTGCTCATGTTTATGTTGCTGTAGTAGCTGGATAAACGGGCTCGATCCTGCTGATCTTTGTCCAGAACCAAGCCCTATTTCTCGTCAATCGCCACGAATAGTAAATAGAACAAACGACAGCATTGAGGAAACAGAGAAAGAATACTAGCTGACCGATATAAACTGAAGGCGAGAAGCCGGCAATCTATAACTTGATTTATTTGGTGCTGAAATTAAGTTGCTAACACATTTTGATAGTATAAAATTTGGACGATTCTGCAGTATACCCCATCCCCAAAAAAATGTTTTTTCGAAATTTTCTGGAAACCACCTAATTTGGGGTAATTTGATGCCCTGAGTCCGAAAAAATTGTTAGTTTTTTGGTTTGAGGCGATTTTAGCCCACTTTTCGCGTCGGGACCACAATTTCGGAATTTTTTAGCGTAAGAAACGTAAGGAAACATGTTTTTATGAGTTTTCGACCACGCTGGATCCGAATTTGGCATTTCTTCGTGTTTGGCCGACGAAAAATTTTACTTGAAAATTTCACTTTGGTTTCTCAAAAACCTGTGCGGTATATCGAAAGTGCGGTTAATCGGGTGTGCGGTTTATCGAGAGAATTTTGTATGCAAAAAATCCTTCCCTTGCAAAGTTGTGCGGATAATAATAATAATAATATTTTGTATAAAAATTCAAATTTGCGCCAAAAACAGAACCATTTTTCTTTGTGCGGATAAACGAAAAATTTTACATAGAAAATTTCACTTTGGTTTCTCAAAAATCTGTGCGGTATATCGAGTTTAACCGCACAAAATGCGGTATATCGAGATAATTTTGTATGGAAAAAATCCGTTCCAGCCAGATTTGTGCGGTAAATCGAAAGTGCGGCTTACGTGTGTGCGGTATATCGAGAGTCGACTGTATGATCAAACCCCCTTTGTACCCCTTGAAACCGCCCTCCCAAATTAAAATATTATTCAAACGCTCATTTTGGCGCTAAATTGGCGAAAAGATCTAAATAATTGATTCGTCGTAATCAAGTCGTGACGTGTTTACGATTAATCAAAGGTTTAGAACAACATTTGGCGTTATGTTTACCCGGCAATTTGAATGGGGGAAGAGGTATGGTGAAGATTTTGCAAATTGCCCAGACAGGTAATTAGTACCTGGCTTAAATAGCACAGTTTTGATTCCTTTTAAGGAGAGAATTTTGTGTGTTTTGCGCTTAGGTCAAGAGTGAAGTCCTCTAGAGTTTTCTGGAACATTTTTAAAAATCGTATATCTGTTGGGGTAAAAGCCAACTGGGGGGTTCCAACTGGGGGGGGGGTTATATCTCGAGATTGAGCCGTTGGCGTGAGCCTTAGGCATGCTTCCTACCTTAGTTAGACCCTAAGGATCAAAATGAGTCAAAAATCTGATCCTAAGGGTCGTTTCCCTGCAAAATCCCTTGGCATTGGCGTTGTGCCCAAATAGCCTTAGGCTTAGCCTTAGGCTCTCGAATTAGGCTTAGTCTTAGGCTTAGGCTAAGCCTTAGGCTTAGTCTTAGGCTTAAGGCTTAGGCTGAATCTCGAGATATCGTAACCCCCCCCCAGTTGGTATATACCCTATATAAACTTAAACTGGCGATAACTTTCGTTAGACTTAAGCTTGGTGTGATAGCTTAAAATGATCCTTAGGCAAACAACTTGATCTAGTGATTGCACAAGGTTTTAAGCTTAAGCTTGAACTTAAGCTTAAACTTAGGTTTTGGTCAAGTTCGAGCTTACACTTAAGCCTAACTACAAGTCCCTCTTAAGCCTAAGCCTAAATCCTAGTCTTGCTTTTTTTAATCTTAATTATCCTATCTAATGCTCAAAGCATGCCCGCAAGGACCGGGACAACTCTCACCGGACAACTCCCACCGGACAACTCTCACCGGACAACTCCCACCGGACAACTCCCACCGGACAACTCCCACCGGACAACTTCCACCGGACAACTCCCACCGGACAACTTCCACCGGACAACTCCCACCGGACAACTTCCACCGGACAACTCCCACCGGACAACTCCCACCGGACAACTCTCACCGGACAACTCCCACCGGACAACTCTCACCGGACAACTCTTGCAATAACTAGAAACGAAGAGGAGACACAAGAGACGTGAGACAAAGAGAGCGTTTTATTGGGGCGCCGCACACTAGCTCTTTATTGGCCGCATTCTGAGTTAGGTGCCAGAGAATGAGAGACACGATTAGATAGTGGGAAATAACCGACTTTCCTCTGAATTAATTCGACTTGGGTTAGCATGCTAACTCCCTTCTATTTAAAAGGTTAGGATTGGAGTTAGCATTGGGGCGGTTAGCAAAGGTTAGGAAAGGTTAGCATTGCACAGCCCTACCTGCACCCCACAGCTTTAATAAGAGTCTGAAGGGAAAGTTGAAGGTGGGAGATGTCGCGGTGGGAGTTGTCCGGATGCCTAATTCTCAACGTCTTGGTCAAAAATTCCAGAAAGACAGGAATTTTCTTGAAAATACAAAAAGTTTGGTTAAAAATTAATCAAAAATTCCAAAAATTTCCAAATTCCTGAGCTTTTGAAAATCAAGCTGAAAGTTATCTTTGCACTTTAAATTCCCAAAAAGTTTCAGGATCCCCACAAAAATGTCGCCTTCAACCTCGTCCCCGCGCAGTCTTCCCTCTTCACCTTTCAAACTCGGCGCGGCGTTCGCGGCACTGTTCCAAAGTGCCGCAGGCTCTGTGTTCAATGCGATCGCAGACGAGGACTATCCTCAAAATCTGAGAGCAATGCGCAGACACGGCGACAGAAGGCCGGACGAGGGGTTGTATGGCGCGCAAACTTTTGTGCACACCTTCGGCACTTCGGACGCGTGCGCGAGAAAGTGCCCGAGGGCATGTGTTGCGCAGGTCAGTTATTTGGTTCTTGAGGTGAAAATTTTGAATGACTGAATGATTGTTTATAGGAATTGGAAGAATTGATGGACATGCAGAGATGGATTTGTCCAAATAAGGTAGGGAATTTGTACTTTTATCTTAGAGTGCACGGACTCATTCCCAAAGAATTCCAAAAAATCCATTTTGGGCCGGATTCTTCAAGCCTTGGGCTTGAAGTACGAAATATCCGCGGTTTTAACGAAAACCTATAAAAAGTCCCGTTACTCTGCTTGCTACGATATATGGAAAAGTGACACGTTTCTGCATGTGTGGTCCTTTTCAAAACTTGTAGTCTGTTTTTAAGCCTAAACCGTTAACCGAGGAATTTTCTGAAATTTTCCGAGAGAATTTCGCTTGCCGAAATTTTTTACGTGGTAATATCCGCCAGGTGTTTCCCAGCTATAATTACCTGTCATATCAATGAGTCCCGGTATAACCCATCCGGTAGTCATTTTTGCCATAACTTTCTTCTAGGACATTCTAGAAGGATGAGTAATGGCTTAAATCGGAGCTAAGACCCGGGGCTACCGATTGGTATATTGCACGCCGCATCTCGATTCAAGATTCTCGAGATTCAAGTATTTTTGTTTCATATTAAAGAAGGCGAAAATTTGAGGAAAAATACTTGAATCTCGAGAATTTTGAATCGAGATCCGTCGAGAAATACACCGGTCGATAGCCCCGGGTCTTAGCTCAGATTTAAGCCATTACTCATCCTTCTAGAAAGTTCCAGAAAAAAAGTTATAGCAAAAAATGGCCAGCAAGGTAATCACGGTGCGCTGAATTATCATTCCAAAATTAATTTTTTGTCGCCAAAATTTTCAAATAAAAATATTGCCGCGTCTTTTTCAGCACAAACTTTTTATTTTCAGGCAATTCCCCAACTGACACCGAATCCACTGACGAGCTACAGTGCCATCACACCTGCTTACGATTTCGGGCATCAATCAGAGTCGTTCCATTTCAGCAGCCAGTTCCTGCTGATCCTAGTGCCTCTGGGCCTGCTCACTCTAATGTTGATACTCATCGTTTGGTGCAGGAAATGTTCCGCGCAGTCGGCTTAACTCTTATCTCGAATTGATCTTGACCTTTTTACGGCACCCGTACAACTGCCACCGCGACAACTGCCACCCCGAGGGGAAAACGACAACTGCCACCTGTTGTCGAGGTGGCAGTTGTCGCGGGTGGCAGTTGCCGCGGTGACAGTTGTCGGGTGGCAGTTGTCCCGGTCCCCTTTTTACGTCCTTGATTTTTTTAAATTAATGCTGTGAAAATGTTGATCTTTGAACTTTGGTAAATAATGTCTCAAAACTTTTCGTTCTGGAAAATTCTTCGCGCAGTTATTAGAAAAAATATGAACTTTACTCCCGAAATCAATTTTTGTCTCCTTTCTGAATTTTCTCATCTTTCTTCTTCCAGAAAGGTGAAGTTCTGTATCTGTTTGTCCGTTTATTAATGTCGGTAACGAAATTAATATTTGAATTGGCGCCATTCATTTTAGCCCCTTTAGAAGGGGGGCAACCTCAAATCTGATATTGCTAACCCCTCTTAAAATACGATTTTAGAGGGGGTTAGAAATATCAGATTTTAGCTAGCTCCCCTTCTAAAGAGGGCAAAACAGAACGCCAAGCATTCAAACATTAATTTTCGACCTACATTAAAAAACCGACAAACAGGTATGTCAAGAGCAAAAAGGTACTCAAAAGGTTGAGGTTTACTTTCTCCCTAGCCAATCTCCGTCACTATCTATTTTCAAAATTTTTCTCGAACATTCTAGAAGAATGAGTAATGGTTCAAAAGAAAGGTAAAGCTCAGGGCTGTCGATTGCGCCCAAGCACGCCGTATCTCGGCACAAAATGATCGAGAACAGAAGAATTTACCCTGAGGCAAAATCTCAAAAGTAAAGTCCCGGTTTGTACGCTAGCCAACCAAAAATTGTAAACAAGTCATAAAAATGAGCGGCAATTTGAATAGGGTATTATAGGGTTTTACATATAAAGTAGTCTATATCTGTCTAAATTAGTCTAAAACTATTACTCTACGCTCTATAACAGTTCTTATAGAGCCAAAAACAGCGAATTCCGTCCAAAATGGGCTAAACCTGTAAAACCCTATTCGAATTGGCGCTCGTTTTTATGACTTGTTTACTATTTTTGGTTGGCTAGCGTACAAACCGTTACTTTACTTTTGAGATTTGGCCCATACTCATTCTTCTAGAATGTTCTAGAAAATGGAAACACAGAGGTACTTTTCTTTCTCTTTTTCTCTACCACTCTAGTCTCTCTCCCTCTCTAAGCATTGTATCAATATCGTCAAGACTCATAGTATCGATCGATTGTTTGTAGTGCCTTCCTTCCCTCCATTTCCATTTGTTTCAGTCAATACCAAGCCGCCCTATTCAGGTGCACTCAATCCATGATTTGCATTTCGGAAGAATAATTTATGCCGCCCGTTTTGTATTGAATTTTAAATTTTTGATAGCGTCTGAAATTCATCGTGTGTGGTCTTTTCTTTATTGTTCATTTATGTGCTCAAAAATGAATAAATAGTAAGAGTAATGGTAACGGTGCATCGGATGGATCACATTTTATCAGAGCCGCAAGGCCCGCCCAAAAGTTGGATTGTCAGAGAATTTTCTGGAAGGATTCGAAATTTATGCAATTTTTCAAAAATTTTTAATTTATGGAAAAGAACGCATTTTTGGAAGGCGTGAGAAAATTTTTTTATTATGTAAAACATTGTTTGACAATTTTTTATTTTTGGTATGAAAATGTGCGAAAATTGGTATAAAAGTGAAAAATTTGAATTTTTGGTGATTTACACTAAAAAAATCGGAAAAGGGCCATTTATTAATTTTAGTTGAAGTTAATCAAAAAATTTCAGGCATTGTATCACCTTTTCTATCAAAATTTTTTTAAATAGTAAACTGTTAGAGTATTTTGCTATTTTTCCAATTTTGCAGCAAAAACTCACAAAATCCACAAAAAATAGGAAAAAACTCTAAAAATCGAAATTTTTTTCTTTTACACAAATTTTTTGGACGGACCTTAGTGAAAATTTACGAAAGAAAGTGTAAAAATGATTCATCATGTCACGATGTGATAAATATATAAATAGAATAGCAAAGTTATCAGGATATAACATTAGCAACAGCAGCTCGAATGAAATCACGGATCAGATTTTAGTGACAGTCGAGTCAAGACTCGGGAGCATGGCTTGCTTCGCTCAACACCAGCAGGAGCCTTCGTCGGTGACGATTTGCCGAGGCTTGATCGGGCCGATATCCACAACTTGTTCTAAAATTGGACAGGAATTAACAATTGTGATCAGTGGTCATTAGGGATTGATCATTGGTCATCTAACTTAAGGTTCCATGAAATTAATGCCAAAGGTTTACAAAACCGCTATGCTTATGGGAAATGACTTCTATAATAATCTAGAATGTTCTCAACGATACATATGGTACAATCTAGTGAAAATCTAGAACATTCCAGAAATCGTCCATATATGATCAAGTTGATCAGAGTCATAGTTAATGTTTGGTAATCCCCATGTGCCAATTTGGCGCAAATTTGAAAATAATTTATTCAGAAGGGGGCTTTAATAGGGGCTAGCCCAAATCTGATATTAGTAACTCTTTCCAGAATCTTGTTTTAGAGGGGGTTACCTATATCAGATTTGCGCTAGTTCGCTCCTAAAGCCCCCTTCGGAATAAATTATTTTCAAATTTGCGCCAAATTGGCACATGTGAACTACCAAACAATAGCTACGCTCTGATCAAGTCGACCATATGCGGAGGTACCATTCCTAACAAGTTCAACATCTACTATCATATATTTAAATTGACTTTTTCCAGAATATTCTAGGAACTTTTACATTTATACCTAACAGATCAATGCTATGGACGACTCCTATGCATTATATAAAAGTACAAAAAATGACAATATACTTACTTGCATCGGACGGTTTCTCCACATCAATTCCAGGTAAGGCGCTGGCGATTCTTCTGAACAACTAAAACAGAATTGTGATTACTGTGCACTTTAACGCAGTACAAGCAAAAAAGAAATAGATGCAAAATTCAGTTTGAATTCCATGATTTGGCACCAAATTCCCTAACCTCTTCTGAAACATTCTAGAAGGGCGAGTGATAGCTCAAATTAATGCTGAGACTATGGGCTTTTGAATGAGATATTACACGCCTTCTAGAATGTTCCAGAACAAGTTCGGTGATTTGGCGCCAAGTTTGTTCTGGAACATTCTAGAAGGGCGAGTGATAGCTTAAATTGATGCTGAGACTATGGGCTTTTGAATGAGATATTACACGCCTTCTGGAATGTTCTGGAACAAGTCAAACTGTTTTTGGTGTCCTCCCTTTTTATACTTGAACTATAAATCGAATCCGATTCGAACCTGCTTGACGTTGTATCCAGCTTTGGCGGACGTTTCAATGAACATAACGTTGAGTTCCTTGGCCTTGTGTTCGCCTTCTTCTGTGGATACTTGTCTGAAAATGACTTGACTTATAAGGAATGTGAAAAATGTTAAGTATTGTTGTATGTAAAATATTGTTGCTCTGACCTTTTATCGGCCAAATCCGTTTTGTTTCCGACGAGCATGATGATGACGTCACTGCCTCGTTCGGTTCTCACGTCGTCTATCCACTTTGATGTTTGATGGAATGAGTTTGCGTCTGAAAATGAATTTATGGAAATGATTGAAAATTTTTGTTGAATTTTTCAGGAAGAATTAAACTATGATATAAATTGGGAATCGGAGTCAGTCTTACAGCTAGACATACACATAAGAATTTGAAATTCTTATGCCAGAATTCAATTATACTGAACTATTGGGTGAACGCATTAATTCCGAACATTGACTTGGAAGAGATAGCTGTGGGACCACTTTGTATTTAGACGCTTTTTATTAAAAAGTGCCATATTTTCAATTTTTTGGCTGGATATCCATTTTCTAACACCACCTTTCCTGGGAATGGGTAAACCCCCCGCGGCCATTTTTTGGCATAACTTTTTACTGGAACATTCTAGAAGGATGAGTAATAGCTTAAATGGAAGCTAAGACTCTGGGCTACAAATCGGTATATTACTTGCCGCATCTCGATTCAAGATTCTCGAGATTTAATTATTTTTGTCTCAAATTTTCGAATTTGCAAAAAAAGTTGAAATTTTGAGACAAAAATAATTAAATCTCGAGAATCTTGAATCGAGATGCGGCAAGTAATATACCGATTTGTAGCCCAGAGTCTTAGCTTTGATTTAAGCTATTACTCATCCTTCTAGAAGGTTCCAGTAAAAAGTTATGGCAAAAATGGCGAGCGGGGGGTTTACCTAGACTCACTTTTCCTACCTAACTAAACGGCCATTTTTTGCAGTTTTTCCTTTAAAACCTGGAAAATCCAAAATTTAAAGGAAAAACTGCAAAAAATGACCACTTTTTAAAAAACTGAGTGCACTTTGCAAACTACTTTCAGTTTAGTCACATCAATAATAATGCTAATAAATACATGGAGGTTAAAGTGCGTTTGAGTTGATACGAAACTTAGCCTTACGATTTGACCTAATAACTATGACGTTGGATAAATATAGAAAGGAAACAGCAATGTTTATAAAATGATCCAAACAAAACTTACTAGTAATATCATAAACCACAACCGCTACCGTAGAATCTCTGATATACGAGGGAATCAATGAACGAAAACGCTCTGAAATTATTTTTATTAGATTTCTTGGATCACAGTACTAATAGTGCATTGAATATTTGCATTCGGAATATTTTCAATTTTTAAGACCGTGAAGTTTGTAACAAATAACATTTAAATTAATAACTAATATTTCCAGAAAATAATTCAAGGAAAATATAAAAAATAAGACGTTATTGTAAAATATTTCATTGTATTAACTACCTTCTCATTATTATAACTTTAGTCATTACCTTCTTAGTAATGACTAAAGTTTAAATAGAAAAGTTCGGATAGTATAATTTATATTCCAGGCAAATCTAATTACTAAATCTAACTTCGTCTTTCAGGTAAAGTGGTCATTAGTTGGAAGGTACAGTCAAACCTCGGTATTGAGAGGGTTATAGCGAGGTTTGACTGTAGTCTAATATCGCACCAACGCAAAACATGGCATTAAAGGACAGATCTGAGCTAGACTTGAAGTTGTAAAACGATGACATATTCAAAATGACGCGCGCGCGAATTCAAATGAACGTATTGGATTGATTTTTTCGCCATATATCTCTAGGATCGTCTCAGACACCCATGGTACCTATGTAAAAGTTGTTCAGCTCATCGAGCTGTACACGATAGAATACTTTTTTCATAAAGGGTACCCTATGGGTGTTAACCCCCAAAATGTCCATTTGAATTCGCGCGTGAATTTTATGCCGGCTCTTTTGATGAACAACCTCTCTTTCGCTCTCCCAACTTCGATTCTAGCTCAGATCTGTCCTTTATTATTCCAAATATTATCCTAAGCATTCAAGTTAGCTAAACTTGAGGTCACGCATAAGTGTTTAGCCTAACAGTTCTTAACATCAACACACACTTTAACGGGTGCATACCAACTAGGGGAGGTACCAACTAGGGGGTATCGATATCTCGAGATTCAGCCATAGCCGCAAGCCTAAGACTAAGTCTTAGCCTAAGAGTAAGCCTAAGCCTAATTTGGGGGCCTAAGGATTCTAGATCTAACTAATTCAAGATCTAACTAAGGTAGGAAGCATGCCTAAGGCTCACGCCAACGGCTGAATCTCGAGATATCGATACCCCCAGTTGGAACCCCCCCCTAGTTGTCTTTTACCCCACTTTAACTAACTATCTATATAAAAAACTTTACCTTGACCCGCAGTGTCCCAAAGTTGAAGTCGAACCTGAAAAAAACGTAATTACAAAGCTTATAATCAACAAAAGCAACCACCGTTCTATCCTCCAGGTACATGGTTTTGCTGAGAAAGTCGATTCCAATCGTCGCCTGATACGTGTTGTCGAAACTGTCGTACATGAACCGCGTGATCAGCGACGTTTTTCCGACTAAAAGGTCAGTAAAGTTAGCCAAGAGAGATCTCTCATTAAAATATGGCTGCTTACTGCAATGAAAAGCCAACTTAAGTAAAGACTTTTGATCTTAACTTTTCTGGATTGGAAAATAAGATCTTAAATTTGGACTTATTCTGAAGCTAAGATCCTAAGTATTATCCTAAGCATTCAAGTTAGCTTAACTTGAACTTAAGCATAAGACTCGATTCAAAATTTTAGCTTTAGCTTAGCCTTACGCTTATGTTTAGTCTTAAGCGTATGAAACGGTATAGCTTAAAATGCTCTAGACCGGTTATAAGTCTGTGGCCAACCTTAAGCATACATCAATGTCATAGTTTATGCAAGTCTTAAGATCTAAGCACAAGCCTAGGGTGAGCCGATGGTGGTAGCTTTAGTAAACAGTATTCATGTTTAGACTTAAGTTCCTGCTTAAATTCAAGCTGAAGCTCACGCTTAGATCTTAAGCTCTTAGACCTGAAGCTCACGCTTAGACCTTAAGCTCTTAGACCTGAAGCTCACGCTTAGACCTTAAGACTGCGCTAAGGCTGTGGCAAGTCTCTAGGCACTCTTAGTTCGTGCTTAGACTCACTATAGGCCCTAAGATTTTGTTACTAGTGAGAAAACTCGCACTTAAGTGCCCTCTATTCTCATTTTCTTAAGCGAGACCTCGTAAGATTATCTTACCGCTTTGCTCGCCCAGGAAGACGAGCTTGAACTTTTTGAGAGGATTTCCAAAGTCGGACGCCATTTTGGAGCTTTGTGGTCGAAATGCGCTTATTTATAACGGTTTTCCAATAATATCACTTCTAGAAGGCGAAAGAAGAACGGAATAATGGTGGGGAAATGTCTTGTAGCCTGGCGGTATAATGAGGAAAATGTGCAATGTTGGAAAAGACACAGAATCGACGGCGTTGTGTCGCAGGCAAATCGTGCCGGGACCAAGTTTGGTTTGAGTGCGAGTTTTATTGGCTCGCTGGCTTGGCTTTGGTTTTGTGTCGCGCGCATTAGAGGGAAAAAACAGACAGATTATTGGAGCGATTGAATCGATACAGGCAAAGTTAAGCGAAACGAAACGAAAAATAAAAGTATTTAGCATTTAAAAAAAATTAAAAAAATTTGGAGTTGAGGAGTCGACGTTTGGAGTATTTACCGCTATAATGGGACTTATAGTTTAGACTTAAGTTACAGCTGAGATAGGGCTATTGGTCTGCAAGTGTAGGATGCCCGTTCGGGACTAGAATCCCGGCATGGATGAGAATCGAAAAAATTGGGCCTAAAGCAGACCCAAACAGGTGGGCCCATTTTTGTGTCTGGAGCAAGGAATTTTCGGACTAAAACTTAGCTTAAAACTTTTTTCTAAAAAATTTTTCTTTATTTCCGGGCTTATATAGAGTTAGAGCTTTTTCTGACTCTCTCGATTCCACGCTCTCTATAACAAAAGGCAGTGACAACACGCATGCATTACTTACATGAGATCTTTATTTCAGAAACAATCAAAATCTTCTTTGCTATAATACAACAAAGGTATTTACAAATGATTTAAAACTTTTTCAAGCCATTGCAACAAGCTGTATGAAGTTTAAACAAAAGAAATTTGTCAATTCGCTTCCGTACTCAGAGACTCGGCCAGGATATCCAATCTATTTCTCCGATCCCATACAATTTTGCCGTTCTTTTTCAGCAACCAAACTCTGTGCATTGGAATGAATTCGTCGGATTGTTTATCCTCCATTTCAAACGCTGCCAGCGGCATTTCCAATAACCTGTAAATCATCGCATTAAGCAACACAACTTTTATACAGTTGTCCTCATAGCAAATGTTTCGCTACATTATGCAAGTTACTCTTCTCAGTTTTAATATATTTTTACTATCATACCCTAAATCCTCAAATTTGCAGATTCGGAATCAGCGCATCAAAATACACCTAAAAACACATTTTGCGAAAAATCCGAAAAAATTTGACTTTTTTGACCATAGGGGGTACCACATGGTTTTCAAAAAAAAATCGATTTTTTGAAAATATGGAAACTTTCTACAATGCGTGTTTTTAGGGATATTTTGATGCGCTGATTCCGAATCTGCAATTATTTTTTTCAAATCACGCCAAAAATGGGCATATTTCGGCCATTTTTTGAAGAAAATAGCAGTTTTCCTTATTTTCGTGGCGGGACCACATAAAATCTGACCTCAAATTCGGATTCCCCGCAGCAAAAAACGCCTATATAGGTGAAATCGGCAAAATTTCCGAACCCTCGATTTTCCGGTAAAAAACCCTGTGTCCAGTCTCAAAACTTTGTCGCCAACCTAATATTTTTACTATCATACCCTAAATCCTCAAATTACTCCCCCCCCCCCCGAGGACTTATTCTTTCATAAGAGGTCTAGAGGGGAGTTACTTTTTTTGGGGTGGGGACTTACAATTACGCTTGAATGAATTTAATCAGGTTTGAATCGGCGGCTTTTGGCATCGCGCCAAATCACTTCTGGAACATTCTAGAAGGGTGTGTAATGGCTCTATCGAAAGCCCAGAGTCTCAGCATTAATTTGAGCCATTGCACATCCTTCTAGAATGTTCCAGAAGTGATTTGGCGCAATGTCGCCAAAGCCGCCAATTCAAACGTGATTAAATTCATTTGAGCGTAATTGTATATCTTCAGTAGAAATTTAAGAAAATATAAATTTTTAAAAATTTTTGGAATTATAAATTACCCGTCAAATCGGTCCTCATAACATAACGTGAATTCGTCGACGTTGAAACGGCTGTCATGTTTAATCCAATTGAGACATTCCTTGAAGGTTCTTAAGCGTGTATGACCTTTTGGTTCTGTACGGCTTGCACTTTTACTCTTTGCTTTCTTACGATTATCTGACGTGCTCAACGTTTCCGGTTGGTCTTCACTTGAAAGTTCCTGAGAAGTGGAAGGAATGGAGGAGGAATCCATAACGATGCTACACCATAGCTAAAAATGACATCTAAGTTCAGTGATTTGGCGCCAATCCTGGAATTCAAATGCTAGTTTGTTCTAGAACAAATTTGATGTTTTGGTACCAAACCTCTTCTGAAACATTCTAGAAGGGCGAGTGATAGCTCAAATTAATGCTGAGACTCTGGGCTTTTGAATGAGATATTACACGCCTTCTGGAATGTTCCAGAACAAATTTGACGTTTTGGTACCAAATCTGTTCTGGAACATTCTAGAAGGATGAGTAATAGCTCAAATTAATGCTGAGGCTATGGGCATTAGAAGGAGATACTACTCGCCGTCTAGAATGTTCCAGAACAAATTAGGTGTTTTGGCGCCAAGTTTGTTCTGGAACATTCTAGAAGGGCGAGTGATAGCTTAAATTGATGCTGAGACTATGGGCTTTTGAATGAGATATTACACGCCTTCTGGAATGTTCTGGAACAAGTTCGGTGATTTGGCGCCAAGTTTGTTCTGGAACATTCTAGAAGGGCGAGTGATAGCTTAAATTGATGCTGAGACTATGGGCTTTTGAATGAGATATTACACGCCTTCTGGAATGTTCTGGAACAAATCAAACTGTTTTTGCTGTCCTCCCTTTTATACTTGAACTATAAATCGAATCCGATTCGAACCTGCTTGACGTTGTATCCAGCTTTGGCGGACGTTTCAATGAACATAACGTTGAGTTCCTTGGCCTTGTGTTCGCCTTCTTCTGTGGATACTTGTCTGAAAATGACTTGACTTCTAAGGAATGTGAAAAATGTTAAGTAATGTTGTATGTAAAATATTGTTGCTCTGATCTTTTATCGGCCAAATCCGTTTTGTTTCCGACGAGCATGATGATGACGTCACTGCCTCGTTCGGTTCTCACGTCGTCTATCCACTTTGATGTTTGATGGAATGAGTTTGCGTCTGAAAATGAATTTATGGAAATGATTGAAAATTTTTGTTGAATTTTTCAGGAAGAATTAAACTATGATATAAATTGGGAATCGGAGTCAGTCTTACAGCTAGACATACACATAAGAATTTGAAATTCTTATGCCAGAATTCAATTATACTGAACTATTGGGTGAACGCATTAATTCCGAACATTGACTTGGAAGAGATAGCTGTGGGACCACTTTGTATTTAGACGCTTTTTATTAAAAAGTGCCATATTTCAATTTTTTGGCTGGATATCCATTTTCTAACACCACAAGCACAAGCGTCTGAAAATGAATTTATGGAAATGATTGAAAATTTTTGTTGAATTTTTCAGGAAGATTTATATGGGTTTTTCGAAGGTAAGTCTCTAGAGTTTTCTAGAGGGTCTTTCAAAGGTGAATGTCAGAAAGCGATACTTAATTAATCCTTAATTGCTATAAAATTATCAAGTACTCCTCCAGCCAAGTACCAAAATAATTGTAATAAGTGAGGGCCGCTTCGCGGCCCTCACTTCGCTAGGAAGCGGTTAGCGTGCACAGCGGCGCTTCGCGCACCGCCATCAGCGGTCAGATTGGGTTGTTCGGGAGTAGCGCAGCATGAGACTATTTCGGGCCTTCGGCCCTCAAGCAGGGAGTATGTGTTGTTCGGGAGGTTGTGTTCTAAGTTCCCTCACATTCCAAGGGGGAGGGTCGGGCGCTCCGCGCCCGACCACAGGACTCCAGGGTGTATCAGTATGCAATTTTCTGTCTTCTCCGAAAAAGGGGACAAAACCTTACGAATGAAAAAAGGTAAAAGGGACAAAATATGCACCCCTAAGAATGACATTTTGGGTGAAAAACGGTAAGTCTCAAAATGAACAGAATGCCAAAAGGCGGGAATTCAAATTTGAATTTTCCAGGTCACGCACGGACTGACAGGGCTAGCTTACTGGGGGGGGGTAATTAGCATACTGAAAAGACAACAGAAATGTTAGAGCGCAGAGAATCGAAGATTTTGTATCGTTTAGAAGGTAAAAAATGATCCACTCAAAACTTACTAGCAATATCATAAACCACAACCGCAACCGTAAATTCCCTGACAGATGAACGGAAGCGCTCTGAAATTATTTTGATTAGAAATGTTAACCACAAAAATAAGAGTGCGTCGAAGCTTTTCACAATTTTTTCACATTTTTCATTTTTTAAAAAAAAATTTTTTTAATTCAAAAATTTGAAACCAACTTTTCAGGAAAAAGTCGAGTTAAGCTCTACGAATACACTATAGAAAAAAATTTTTCTTAGTACTAGCTACGTGGTAATACCTAAATACCTTCTTAGTAATGATTAAAGTTAGGATAGTAAAATTTAGTAAAGTTATATTTCAAGTGAATCTAATTAGTTTTTCATCGATTTTGGCGGTAAAATTGAGTGTTTTAAATCCGCAATTTCAACTTTCAAGGGGAAATTGCGGAAACATTGATGATTGATGTATTGCTTAATTGTGAGCTTAAATTTAGTTATGACTAAGTTGCTACCAGATAGATACTATTATCCAAAAGTAACCATTGCACCTTTTAAATTGACGGTTTTGGCGCGGTTGCGCCAAACCACTTCGGAAACATTCTAGAAGGATGTGTAATAGCTTAAATTAATGCTGAGACTTTGGGCTTTCGATAGTCATTACTAAAGACCCCAAAAATATTTATTATATTCTTCATTGTTACTTCAGACTAAATTAAAAGCTAAAATTCAACAAAATATAACAAATTTCGGAAAAACGGCAAAATAAAAAAAATTTTTATGAAAAATTTTGTAAAAAAATTTCTCCGGCAAAATTTTTTGGTGAAATTTCTCCGCCGAAAAAAATTTCGCGGCGGCCGAAGGCCGCCGCGAAAATTTTGCCAGAAAATCGCAAAATTTGTCCAAAAATGCCAAAATATTTACTAAAATATAAGTAAAATTCCCAAAATATGCAAAATATTTTTTAAATAAAAAAATATTTTAAAAATATTTTAGTTAAAAAAAGGCCAAAATATTTTAAAAATATTTTTTTTATTTTAAAAATATTTTTGGGGTCTTTAGTCATTACACACCCTTCTAGAATGTTCTGGAAGTGGTTTGGCGAAATGGCGCCAAATCCGCCGATTCAAAAGGGTGCAATGGTTACTTTTGGATAATAGTAGTAATAATAATAATTTTTAAATAAACCAGACATTACCTTGCGCGACAACCGTTCTATCCTCCAGGTACATGGTTTTTCTGAGCATGTCGATCCCAATCGTCGCCTGATACGTGTTGTCGAAACTGTCGTACATGAACCGCGTGATCAGCGACGTTTTTCCGACTAAACAAGTGAACATTAATCCTAACATCCTGGAATTAGTCATACAGTTAGTTGTCTCCTGAGTCAACTCGTGAGAAAATTTGTTAGAAAATTTATCCTAGTGCGATAGAAACGCTGACACTTCTGGATATTTGTCTATGCATTCTTCAGATTATAAACTTTTTGGTATTGACAACGAAGTTCTTAAGCTTATGCTTAGTTCTATGCTAAGTCCATAGCCAATATTAGACAGGTAAATTACCTTAGCTTAGACTAGTCTTAGCAATAAGACAAATATTTGGCTAGTTTTAGCTAAAAATTGAGCTCACGCTTAACTTTCTTTTTTCTTCTTCGTTTAGACACTGACCTGGGCTTAAGCTAGAACTACGATCCAAATGCAAGCTTAAGATCTAGCTAAACCTAGTCTCTTATTCAAGTTAAAACTTGGGCACTAAGCTTGCGCTAAAACCGTGAAATGGGCTTAAGCTAGAATTTGAGATTACGCTTAAGTTGGGCTTAAGGGTTCACTCAAAACGTATAGGCTCAAGCTATGATATTCCATTAGATGATTATTCTCATGAGATCTCGTAAGATTATCTTACCGCTTTGCTCGCCCAGGAAGACGAGCTTGAACTTTTTGAGAGGATTTCCAAAGTCGGACGCCATTTTGGAGCTTTGAGGTCGAAATGAGCTTATTATAACGGTTTAAATTTATTTATAACGGTATTTTTACAGAGGAAAATGTGCAATGTTGGGAAATCCAAAGAATAGACAGCGTGTGGTCGCAAGCACATCGTGTCGGGACCAAGTTTGGTTTAAGTGGCTTGGCTTTGATTTGGGTTTTTGTCGCGCGCATCAGAGATTATTGACTGGATTGGAACAATGCAGTAAAAGTTTAGCAAAACTCACTTGCAAATGAAAAATGGGATCAGGACACTTGGCTCCCAGGACAGTTGGCCACCCACTATAGAAAAAGCATTCTAAACGGTTCTGGAATATTCCAGAATCATAGAGAATGGCTTAAAAATAATTTCCATCAATTGGTCTTTTACGGCTACACCAAGATTTTAGGCGAAATACGCCTTATAAGGGCTAACGAAGTACTTAGGCTTAGGCTTTAGATTTAGGCTTAGGCTTAAGCGCCCGATTGATGGAAACTATTTTAAAAACATTTTCTATGCTTCTGGAATGTTCCAGAACTGTTTAGAATGAGATAGGGTGCTTTTTATATACTGGGGGTGAAGTGTCCTGGGGGCCAAGTGTCGCGTACCCTGAAAAATAGCTCGCCAAAATTTTCAACATTTTCCGAAATTTTCTCAAAATATGAAGAAATTTTCATATAATTAGTGAGAAATGACTCATAAAAATTCATTTAACCTAGTTGAATCTCTCAATACCTTGAATAACGGACGACGAGAGAGTGAACGGTTTCTTTCTGTTTCGTTGCCATATCGCAACCACAATTTCACATCGCAACTACAGAGCTTCGTCAAATTTCGTCTGGGTTATGTGGGCGGCGAGGGTGGACGAAAAGGAGAATGATTTATAGCCTGTGGGCATTGTCATAAAGTCAAAGGCCAGTATAAGTGCAAAAGGTTCATTAAACGTTTCATAGAAAGCAGTCTCGCAATAATTTCTAACTAAATTTTGGAAAAAATAGTAAAATGATTATTTTTCGGATTATTTTTTTGTAAACTTTTATTTTTTATTTTCACACAAACTTCTTTTCATTCCAGAAGAGTCTGCTTAGGAATACGAATATAAAATGTCACCTGTCTGCCCAAAACTGTTTAAATTCTCAAGAGAAATTGAATGATCGATGCGAGGCGTCGTAAACTTTTATCTACCGTTTCTCTTTTCGTCTGCGAGTATCTTCAGTATTGAACAGTTGTTGAAATGATATCATTCAATTTCAGTGCGCAAGAAGAGCTCATGCGGTAGAGGAGCTGTTTTTTGTCATTATTTTGAAGTGGGTCTACCTGAGTTCGACTCTTTATCCGACCCTAGGGTCAAACCTAGATCGAAACCGGCACCGAGTTCGGAATGGGTAAAATATCGGGGAGGTTAACGTTCGAGACTAAGAATGCCAACTAAATGCTGACGGTGATGTAATGGTCAAATGCTTCTGCTTCATTATTCTTTACTTGTATTCCATCCAATTGGATTACACAATACTCGCACTGTCACCGATCGATTCCTTACCACAGCAAATCACAGGTATACTGGTACTATCGTTCTGGTTTCTCCAAGCCATGATAGTCTCTGATCAAATGCGAGATCAATTTCGATTTTGGCATCAATCTCAGGAAGGGCCCTAATCCGGGAACCGGTCAAATCCCTGGTCAAAACCCCCCGCGGCTATTTTTGCCATAACTTTTTACTGGAACATTCTAGAAATATGTGTAATATCTTAAATTAAAGCTAAGCCTCTGGGCTACAAATCGGTAGATTTCTTGCCGCATCTCTATTCAAGATTCTCGAGATTCAATTATTTTTGTCGCAAATTTTCTACTTTTTAAAAAGTCAAAAATTTGCGAGAAAAAAAAATTAAATATCAAGAATCTTGAATCGAGATGCGGCATGTAATATACCAATCGGTAGCCCATATTCTTAGCTTTCATTTAAGATATTACTCATCTTTAAGCCAATCTTTTTTCAATTTTTTCTCTTTACTCTTGAATTTTCATGAAAATTCGAGAATTTAAGAGAAAAAGACTTGAATCTCGAGAATCTTGAATCGAGATGCGGCAAGTAATATACCGATTTGTAGCGCAGAGTCTTAGCTTTCATTTAAGATATTACCAGTCTTCTAGAAAGTTCTAGTAAAAAGTTATGCCAAAAAATGGCCGCGGGGGGTTTGACCTCTAAACTCCCTAATCTTCATAACTTTTCAGGGTCCAAAGCAATGCCAAGTAGTGCTGAATCATGCTCAAAATTTCCAGCACATCATTTATACAGTATCATATTCTTGAAGGTAAGTTCGTTCAAGGTATGACTGATGAAAGTGATACTGCTATGGGCGAGGTTGAAATAAGAAAGCTTCATCTTTTGGCCAAAATTTGCGCCAAAATGAGCGTTTGAAAATTGAATTATTGTTTCGAGGGATACGCAGCGGTACGAAGGGGGTTTGTGTCAATATGATGGAACCAACCCATAGTAAATCGACCCCGCTGAATCCAAATCCGGGATCAGATTTGAGCTTTGATCTTTGATTTTTGAACTTTTCCCTTTAAATTCACGTTTTTTCCATTTTTTAGGGGAAAAGTTCAAACCCCCCGCGGCCATTTTTTGGCATAACTTTTTACTAGAACTTTCTAGAAGACTGGACCTGGGGCATCTGTACCTGGGGGCATCTGCACCTGGGAGGCATCTGCACCTGGGAGGCATCTGCACCTGGGAGGCATCTGCACCTGGGGCATCTGCACCGGGGGGCATCTGCACCTGGGGCATCTGCACCTGGGAGGCATCTGCACCTGGGAGGCATCTGCACCTGGGGCATCTGCACCGGGGGGCATCTGTACCTGGGGGCATCTGCACCTGGGAGGCATCTGCACCTGGGAGGCATCTGCACCTGGGAGGCATCTGTACCTGGGGGCATCTGCACCTGGGAGGCATCTGCACCTGGGAGGCATCTGCACCTGGGGCATCTGTACCTGGGAGGCATCTGCACCTGGGAGGCATCTGCACCTGGGAGGCATCTGCACCTGGGGCATCTGTACCTGGGGGCATCTGCACCTGGGAGGCATCTGCACCTGGGAGGCATCTGCACCTGGGGCATCTGTACCTGGGGGCATCTGCACCTGGGAGGCATCTGCACCTGGGAGGCATCTGCACCTGGGGCATCTGCACCGGGGGGCATCTGCACCTGGGGCATCTGCACCTGGGAGGCATCTGCACCTGGGAGGCATCTGCACCTGGGGCATCTGCACCGGGGGGCATCTGTACCTGGGGCATCTGCACCTGGGAGGCATCTGCACCTGGGAGGCATCTGCACCTGGGGCATCTGCACCGGGGGGCATCTGCACCTGGGGCATCTGCACCGGGGGGCATCTGCACCTGGGGCATCTGCACCTGGGAGGCATCTGCACCTGGGAGGCATCTGCACCTGGGGCATCTGCACCGGGGGGCATCTGCACCTGGGGCATCTGCACCTGGGAGGCATCTGCACCTGGGAGGCATCTGCACCTGGGGCATCTGCACCGGGGGGCATCTGCACCTGGGGCATCTGCACCTGGGGGGCATCTGCACCTGGGAGGCATCTGCACCTGGGAGGCATCTGCACCTGGGGCATCTGCACCGGGGGGCATCTGCACCTGGGGCATCTGCACCTGGGAGGCATCTGCACCTGGGAGGCATCTGCACCTGGGGCATCTGCACCGGGGGGCATCTGCACCTGGGGCATCTGCACCGGGGGGCATCTGCACCTGGGGCATCTGCACCTGGGAGGCATCTGCACCTGGGAGGCATCTGCACCTGGGGCATCTGCACCTGGGGCATCTGCACCTGGGGCATCTGTACCTGGGGGCATCTGCACCTGGGAGGCATCTGCACCTGGGAGGCATCTGCACCTGGGGCATCTGTACCTGGGGGCATCTGCACCTGGGAGGCATCTGCACCTGGGAGGCATCTGCACCTGGGGCATCTGTACCTGGGGGCATCTGCACCTGGGAGGCATCTGCACCTGGGAGGCATCTGCACCTGGGAGGCATCTGCACCTGGGAGGCATCTGCACCTGGGGCATCTGCACCTGGGAGGCATCTGCACCTGGGAGGCATCTGCACCTGGGAGGCATCTGCACCTGGGAGGCATCTGCACCTGGGGCATCTGTACCTGGGGGCATCTGCACCTGGGAGGCATCTGCACCTGGGAGGCATCTGCACCTGGGGCATCTGTACCTGGGGGCATCTGCACCTGGGAGGCATCTGCACCTGGGAGGCATCTGCACCTGGGAGGCATCTGCACCTGGGGCATCTGCACCGGGGGGCATCTGCACCTGGGGCATCTGCACCTGGGAGGCATCTGCACCTGGGAGGCATCTGCACCTGGGGCATCTGCACCGGGGGGCATCTGCACCTGGGGCATCTGCACCTGGGAGGCATCATTTAGATGTGGTATCCCAGGTTAAACTGGTAGTATACGGGCTATCCCAGGTTAGCCGGGCGTGTCAGCGGAGCCTCGCGGCCTTCGGCCGCTCGAACCGGGCAAAACTTGACCTCGTGAATGACCTCGTGAGAACAAACCTCGAATCTGACGTCAGATTCGTGATCAGCGCATCTGAAAACCCCCGGGTGCAAAAAATCAGACCTGTAGGCACCTTGCATCAAAAAATGTCGTTTTTTGGCCAAAAAAGTGGCTTTTTTCCAGAAAATTTTCAAAAAATGACCAAACCAAAAAGTGCAAAAAGCAAAGTGGTCCAGAATTGTCTCGCAAAGCGATTGGGTGCATAAAAAACACCACTTAGTAGGGCCAAAAGCCTTAAAAACACGTTTTTGTGTTTTGGCGCGAATTCAAATATTCAAATTTTGGTTCTGACAATTTTTCGGTGACCTACAGCCTCAGGGCTTTCAAATGACACCTCACTTGCCCCAGTCTGACGACGGGATCGCCAGATATGGTTACGGGGTACGGCGAAACGCCGTACCCCGTATCATGCATTTTTTGTTGGGCGGTGAAAATTTTTTTTGGATTCCCACACCCAGCACATCCAGGGCTATAACACAGCCCTGTAGCTGGTCTGGAAGGTACCTAACTGAAAGCTACGGAATGACAGAGTGACAGACACGAAATGTGTATTTCGTTTCTACTAAGGGGGATTGAATCAATACGTGCCTTGGTTGAACACCTTTTGGGATGAGCGAAAGACTGAGTCATCAAAAGAAAGTACCACGAGAGTCAAACGAAACATCAACAGTTTTGAACAGCCCAGCAAGGTACTATCCTGGCATACCTGTCCTAAGATATACCTGTCATAACGCGTCATGGCTTCAAAAATGAGAATGGGTTTAAATTGCCGCCAAACCGTCATGTTCTGTTCTCGAACATTCTAGAAGGATGAGTAGTGGCTCAAATTATTGCTGAGATTCTTGGCTTTCGATTGAGCCATTACTCACCTTTCTAGAATGTTCCAGAACAATCTTGGCATTTTTTTGGCATTACCGCGAATACAAATCAATTTGAACAGAATTGAACTAAAGGCCTATTTTAAACCTTTGTCATTCTGTTGCGTTCAAACATTTTAAACCGGAACTACCAGTCATGTTTAGCCATGGGAATAGGTGTGCATTGTGCACCTATGCCCAAACCAGGTAAACCTGGACTGGATTCCCAAACAGGTAACTGTGAGTCACTGGATTTTCAGCTGTCGCGATTGAAGATTTACAAACTGGACAATGATTCGATCGAGTGGACTGAGAAAATATGGCCGACGTATGCATAAATGGGCAAGACGAAAAATCGATCCTTTGAAGAAAATGAAGTCCAAACAGAAAATTAAAGGTAAGTCCAGCTTTGTGGCTATAGGAATTTTCGGGCGGCGTTTTCTCACAGACCATTCCGATTTGATCAAAGACCACTGATCACTGACCACAAATGAAAAAAATCGATTCAAGATTTGTCCAAGACCTTTCCGATTTGATCAAAGACCACTGATCACTGACCACAAATGAAAAAAATCGACCCTAGCGATTTTGCTTGTGAAGGGGGTTGGGCCCCTGAAAAAATCTTTGCATGGGGCATAATAATTCGAGAATTTTCTGGAAGAAGGATGACAAAATATCCCATTTCGATAAATTCTTAGAATTTGCGAACCAAAAATTCCTGGATAAATAATTTGAACATTCAAAGTGTATTGAAAAATTTTGTTTACAGTATCAGACAATGCACCACCGTTATATTCCACAACCGACCGCTTTAAAAATATTGCTCAACTCAGACGCATCCGGGATTTTTACGCAAAGCTTTACGACTTTCTCAACGATCTCCATCTTGTCAGCGATTATTCTAACAGGTGTTGTTATTACCTGTCAAATTTATTACACTGGGATGACTCACCGGCTCGCTCGAAACTGAAGCCAGCTGGGATAAGGAAATTGATCTTTGATCACTTCGGCACAGGCGACGCTTCATCTCTGCTATAAAATAAGCATTAATACCATTATAGAAAGTTCTAGAACCTTCTTGAATTATCAGAGAAAACCCAAATTTACTCGTGAACGTTCCAGGATATCCAGGTTTTTACTTTTTAGGTGCGAATTTAAATTTTTGCTCCAAATTTTGCTATTTTCGAGCAAATTTTCAAAATTGACGGCAAAATTTTTCAAAAATTGCTACAAATTCACTTAAAAATTAAAAACATTTGTAAAAAATTTGTCAGGCGCCAATCCAAATTCTGAAAAATTTGTGAAAAATTCGAAATTGGCTAAAAAATTGTTTCGGATAACGGGGTGTATATACTGTACTTGTTTGAAACTTCTAATCCCTCACTAGATTCCAAGCCTTCTTCAAGGACATCGATGCCCTTCCCTTAAATGCGACATTATCACAAGAATTCAACCGTCTCAGATCTCACCTGCGCACTTCTAGAAGGCCAGGGCCTCAAAATATTCGGAGGAAAGAAGAGCAAAATATTTACATTCTGTCCCCAAAACTTTTTTCATTCGTCCAAAAAGACCAAAGATCAAAGACCAGTCACAATAGAAAACAACGGAAAAGTGCATTCAAAATATTGTCCCCAACTCTATTCATGCTGGAGGAAGATGAAAGTGACGCCGAACGATCGAATAACGGTTCTTCCATCAGCGAAGGAATTTTTACCATTCCAAGCCAGTGGATTACGGTGAGATTTTTCGGGTTTTTGGCAACCTAAAATTTGCTATGAAAAAAACTATTAAAATTTGCAGAAAAAATTTGTTCTCTGTTAAAATTAGAGAAAAAATTTGCACTTGTTGATTTTCAACATTTGTTCTCCTTAAAATTTGGGAGGAGGAAATTTTTGCCGGATTTTCAAAATTTTGGTCATTTTTTTAATGCCACTTTTTAACCGAAAAGTGGTCCTTTTTTTTACCAAAAACTTGCAAAAATACCACATTTTTGATTCAATTTCAAATTTTTCGTGGCATTTTCAAAAAATGGCACATTTTTTTTATCAAGAAAGCGGTTTTTTACAAAAAACTTGCAAAAAGCCAATACGTTAAAATTTAGTATAAAATTAAAATTTTTGAAAATAAATAAAAACTTACATTCAAAGTCAGATTTTTTCCTTACAAATATTTTGGCCAATTTTTGAAAAATTTTTGACAAATATATAAAAAGTGAGCTGAAACCCGAAAAAGTTATGGATAAACTACAATTTTGACCGAAAATTTGGAGTTTTTGATGAAATTTTTGGTGAGATCCTCTTTTGTGCAAAATTTTCCCAAAAATGCAAATTTTCCCAAAAATGCAAATTTTCCCAAAAATGCAAAAATGCCAAATTCTTCCAGATGGCCTCCAGCGAACGATTCCACTCCCTGAAATGGGTCGATTTCTTGATACAAATCTCTGGTCTATCCGATGCCATGAACAAAACTTTGGAAGTAATGAATCCTATCTCGGATCGCCTCGACTCTAAACTAATACCGTTGGTCGAAAAACTGAAGAAACAAAGCAAAAAATGGATAACTGCGACGGAAAAGTTCACTAATGAGCAATTGGAATTTTATCGAAAATCTGGCTACAGTTATTTGAATGGGAAGCAAGTGGAACTTTTACAGTTACAGGAACGGAGAAGTGACATTGGTAAGAATTCTAGAATGTTCTAGAAAAATTCTTCCAGAAAATTCTAGAAAATATCAAAGAACATTGAGAATGCAAATTGATCTTTAAATCAGTTATACAAGGGCCCGGAAAAAGTGACATTGGCAAGAATTCCAGAATATTCTATGGAAAAATTCCAGAAATTTCAAAAATAATAAAGAACATTGAAAAAAATTATCTGTCTATCAGTTATCCCTAGGATATTTCATATGGAATACTAAATTTCGTATCCAAATGAAAAAAAATGAATTCCGTCGCCGGGGATCAAACCCGGGCCTTGCGGGTGAGAGCCGCAAATCCTAATCACTAGACCACGACGGACCATGTTTCCCTGTCATTGGTAGTGATACTTATATTACCTCGCTGTCCTTGGCCCATTGCTTTCAATCAATAGCTGGGAAGCGAGAGCATATTTATAGGACCGTGTTTCAGTTGGCGAACCAATGAAAATTAAAATGACGATAATTTAGCTCACACTTAAGGTTATCCTTTAGGTTTTCCGTGCAAAAAATATTTTTTCCGTGCAAAAACTCAAAAAGCAAAAAGCACGAAAATAAACACTAATTTGCACGAAAATTTTTTTTGCACGCAAAAAAATATTTTTTGCACGGAAAAAACTGTCATGCTAAGCTAATGAGTCAGCTTAACCCTTCATTGCCGGAGCCATAGACAAAAGGCAGAATGTCTGCATTACCATTAGCTTTATTTTAGATGAGCTGTCTTTATTAAAAACAACATGGCCGCCACGGTTTATGCATAGACTCTTTCTTTCTTTGTGCAATAAACACTCATTCGTTTCTTTTCTTTTTGTGATTTTTGTGAAAGAGAGATAAAATCGATAACGTATGATATATCATACACTCGGCAATGAAGGGTTAAGACAACTTAGGCTAATGATTGCAAAGGTTTTAGCCATATGCTAGGTTTTGTCAAAGTTCGAGCTTACTCCTAAGCCTATATATAAGTCTAAACCTACGCCTAAGTCGTTCGCCTAACACCTAGGAACATTTTGAGCAATCACTCAAAGCTTAAGTCTAAGCTAGGTTATGGCCATTTTAAGGCAAAAAACCTGTTATCATAGGGCTGCCAACTGATCATTTACTTATTGTGAAACATATTTTGACTGATTAAAATATTCAACAGAGAAAATGACAATTTCAGTTCGAATTCGCGCCATTCTTATAGATCTCTGGAAATGAGTGAGTAAAACTGAATAATGCGCAGTGATTTGGGCGCGAATTCAAACTGAGTTTGTCATTTTCCCAGTTGAAAAGTTTATATCAACTGTATAGTATTTAGACAGTCAGTGCACTGAACACCCGAGCTACTTTTCCTCGATTGAAGCACTGGACGAAGAAACAGAACAAGACATTCGAAGATTCGCGCAGGCAAAACGGGACAAAATTTTTCGGGATAGTCGGTAATAAACTCCACTTCACCGAATTTCATACATGAAAACGAGCAGAGTTTAGACAGGAAAGAAGGTCTAGAAGACAAGCCAATTCTGGATTTTTTGGAGTGCCGATCTCGACTTCCACGGTCAATGTCCTGCAGCCGTTTGCCTTCGTGCCACAGCTGAACTCTTTTCAGCTCAATACGGTTAGTATTGATGCGCGACAGTTCGCCTTCAGCTCATTCGCCTCAGGGGGTTTTGCCCCTGAATGATTAGCATTCTAGAACATTCTATAAGACATTGGATCTAGAACGTCTTATGGCACTATGGAACTTTCTAGATTAATTTGGAATGTTAATAAAATTAGGGTTCTAGAATATTCCAGAAAACTGGAAATTTTCAGGAATAATTTGGAATTATTCTGATTCAAAAACACATAAAATTTGAAAGCCTGTTTAAAAAAAGGAAGCAAAATTTTGGAAAAGCAAACTTCTTCTAGAATGCTCCACAAGTTGTGCCAGAAGACAATAGAGCATACTGGAAGGCTTCTAAACATTCTAGAATCATCTGTATAACATTTTATGTTGTATCAATTAAACGTTTCCTGGCGTCAATGGGATTGGGAAACGGACAAAAGCCAGGAAGTCTTATAGAATGTTCTAGAAGATTTCATAATTCTGAATCATATTCTGGAGCTTTTTGCAATAATCTAGAAAGTTATACACTAAAAGTACAAAATAACTGGTTAAATCCCATGGTTTTGAATGGTATGCTTTCAAGGTACCAAAAGTTGTTCTAGAATGATAATTAATAATAATAATAATTGACTCAGATGATATTAGAGCATACCAGGAAGTTGAAACTTTTAGTCTAAAACTTCTAGAACCATCTAGAAGGTTATTTTATGTTCCAGGAATAAAACGTTCCCTGAGGCGAAATGAGCTGGAGCGAACTGTTCCGTTCTCTTTCGAGACCCTAAGAATTATTACCCTCTTGAAACATTATGCCACAACTTTCAGCTTTACGTCCTCAGCCCTCAAGCATTCATTCCTTCAAGCTTGAATCCAACAGCCTACTTTGTCCAAGTACTCACGCCCTGGGCGTTCATGGCCAACTATTTGTCACCAGCGTTCTTCTCGATCGTCGTTCTGTCGCCAATCGTAAAGCATACCTTTGCGCAATAGAATCCGAGTGTACAAGGTTTGGACAGGTGTGTCTGCAGAAATCTTTAAATTTTTTTGTTAACATGATTTCTGCCTTGAAAACTTTTATACGCAGATGAAACTAGACAAAATTCTGAACACTATAGCGAAAACCGGATATTATTTAGACAGTTTTTATGGATTTTAGAGCTGATTTTGTAAAAGTCCGATTTTGAAAAATGTCGATTTTGGAAAAAATCGGTATTCTTGGGCTGACATTTGACTGCAGATAACTCTAAAATCCACAAAACCCGGCTAAATAATGTCGGGTTTTCGCTATAATGTTCAAAATTTTGTCTATTTTGATTTGCATATAAGATTGTGCAAGAAGACTATCAATTTTATGAAAATTTTGAATTTCTACAGACACACCTGGTCAAGAATTTTTAATCTCGACCAAAAATTTAAAACCCGAATTTTTGGCATTCCAGGGGAGTATCGCACAAATTCTCAAACTAGGATCCTGGCTAAGGCTCTCTACTGTATTACTGTTTTACAGCTCCGCCAGAGCTCTAATCTTGGCGGAGTTCGCATTATGTCAAGTCGAGGTGTAAAATTTTCGGAATGGAACTTGTACACTCGGATTCTGAGGGTGTCTTCATTCGATGCCATACTTCTTAAATTTTAAACAGTTATCGCACAGACATGTTATACATTTTCGGAAACTAGACAAAATTTGCTACAACATACAATTAAATATAAAATACAGAATGCCAACTTTTCGACCACTGGCGGCAATTCAAATCAGTCTCGATTTTTTTTTGCCACCCGTTACCATCAATGATTCAAAACTGCGAATGGGTTTGAATTGCCGCCAAATTTGTCGTTCTGTTCTAGAACATTCTAGAGGGGTGAGTAATGGCTCAAATGAATGCTGAGGCTCTAGGTTTTTGATTGAGATATTACTCATCCTTCTAGAATGTTCCAGAACAGTTTTGGCGTTTTCTGGCGTTGACCGCGAATTCAAATCCATTTGCAGTTTTGAAGCATTCAAATGATGGTTCTATTTTTTCAAAAGTTTAAGTGCACTGAGAGACACTTTTGTGGCCGAAGTTTTGTCGCCAACGACGTTCCAGGCAAACCTTTTCAATCCAAACATTTTCAACCCTCTCGTCCTATCGCCTCAGACCTTAGTCGTGGATGCATTGTCTCCGGTTATATTTCAGCCGGTAAGATTAGGGATTCAAGAAGCGGCGCTTCTATGGTTTTCCACCCCCAAAATATCAATAGGGTCCCCCCTATGGTTTTTTTTTGCAAAAAACTTTCAAAAAATAATTTTTTGCACAAAAACCATAGGGGGGACCCTATTGATTTTTTTGATAGATTTTTCAGAAAAATGATTTTTCATACCGTAGGGTCCCCTCTATGGTTTTTTGCAAACATTTTCTAAAAATAATTTTTTGTACAAAAACCATAGGGAGGACCCTATTGATATTTTGGGGTGGAAAACCATAGAAGCGCCCGGGGTTATATTATTTCAATACCTCTCCGAGGGGTGTTTATGATAGGGGAGAGGTTCAATCATAGGATGGTTCATATGGAGAAAATACGGTATTCATCAATCAACTTATCGATTTTTCGAACCCGTTGATTCGGATACGTACATTTCGCCAAATGGACATTTCGCCAAATCTTTATAAAACGGGCATTTCACCAAATAAGGATTTGGCGAAATGTCTGTATCCCGTTGATTCCGAATTGGGTCAGTTTTGGCATAGACAATTTTCTGGCATTCTGCCAAATTCTATAGCTCAGTTAGTAAAAATGGGCAAAATGCCAACAACTAGCACTAGAGCTTACTCCCTGCCCAAACTAACGTCAAATTCGGTACCAGCGGAGTCGAAAACCTGTGAAGGTAGATAATTATTGCATAATCATTACCTGTTGATCTTGAATTCTGCCCTTCTTTTCGACCCGCGACTCTAAAACCCCCGAATAATATACTTATCTGAAAAATGGCCTTCGAAGTGCAGCTTCCGCTCTTTTCACTTATTTTCTTTAGAGGATACTGACACCCCAAATTTTGCTTGCCGCTCTTCTGAGTCCAAGTAAGTGAACTTGGTGTTTTTGCGTTTCAGAATCTAAGAAATTTCTGAAAATATTTTCCCTAATTCTATATTCTTCTATATTATTTTATTATTCCGATTTTTGAAATTTCCGGTATGAAAATGAATATTGTAGCAAAAATTGAGTAGAACCTATGTCCTTATAAACTGATTTGGTCAAATGATTCGGCTCATACCTGTGCTTTAGATATCGCGTCGCCAAATATCTATTCTAATCAATCACTGATCATTGGTGAGTTGTTACTGATGAAAATGAATTACAGTCGACCCTCGTTATAGCGACTTTTTTGGATTTTCAATTTTTGGTGAATTTACTTCAAAAATTGTGATATTTTTCTAGTGAAATTCTAAAAAATTTCAGACTTGTATTTGAATATACAGTAACGTGGGGGTGTTTACTATAGCCAGGTTTTACAGTATAACAATCACCGCACATCAGCGTTGACTGGGTATGGATTAACGGATATTTTCAGATGTCCTCAGTCCACAAATCCTTTCGCCAAATATATTCAGCAATGTTAGCAACAATATTGCGGTAAGCTAACAGCCAATCCATATTTTCATTAAATTTTACAATCGGTGAGATGGACAATATATTTTTTAAATAAATCCTGAGCTCAAAATATTAAAGTTTTTTAAGAGGGCAATAATCATGAGTCATCTAAGTCTGACTAAAAAATATTGCGGTAAGCTATAAATGAGAAATCATCATTAACTCCGCATTGTCATATCGTTACAAGGCGCCAAATGAGCGTTTGAATATCGAATTATTGTTTGAGGAGCACAGAGGGGGAAGGAAGGGGGTTGGAGTCAATATGGTGACACCCCTCCAAAGTAAATCGACCCCGCTGAATCCAAATCCGGGATCAGATTTGAACTTTGATCTTTGATTTTTGAACTTTCTTTAAATTCGAGATTTTTGCTATTTTTGAAGGAAAAAGTTCAAAGATCAAAATTCAAATCTGATCCCGGGTTTGGATTCGGCGGGGTCGATTTACTTTCATTAAATTTCACAATTATCGAAATGGACAATATGTTGTTTAGTTTAATTCTGAGCTCAAAAATATGGAAAATTTTTTAACAGGTCAAAAATTTAAGAGGTCAATAATCATATGTCATCTTAGTTTGCCTTAGAAAAAATGCTAAGTAGCTCCGCCTTTCTGAGACAAATTTAATCTTTGCTCTTAAACTAATCAAAGTTTCCGTTTGAGATTCTGTCACCGGACCTTCTCGGATCCATAGATTTGTATGAGCTGGGACTTCTCGGAGGAGAACATCTTCCGCCTCACGACGAAGACGACACAGAGCAGACTCTTTTTGGGAAGAAAAAAGACGAGGAAGACGCCGAGTCTTATAATGGAAATAATAGACAAGGATATGCAGGTACCGTAAACTCTCTAATTTAACCCCTCTCTTAGAGGTCGGCCAAACCGTTTTACCGATACCGATATATCGGTCGAACCGATATTTTCAGAAAATTGAAGAACCGATACCGATATATCGGTATCGGTATCGGTTTTTACCGATATTTTAAAATTTTACCAAAAATGAGTCAAATTTGTCAAAAAATTTGCATTTTTGCCCTTATTTTGTCATTTTTTCGGGTTTTAGTTCATTCTTTTGCACTTTTAGGTTATTTTTTCATGTTTTTGTTCATTTTTTAGAGTTTAGTCATGTTTTTGTTCATTTTTTCGCAATTTTGATCAATTTTTACTGTTTCTGTTGGACCGGGGTAAAATTTCCGGATCGGCAAATCCGGAAATTTGCAAAAAAACAATTGTCTTAAATTGCACATTTTAGGAGGGAATATGCATGGAAACAATAAAAATGAAGGATCTCCTGGCCAGACGACTTCGAGAAACGGTGACATTGTCAGCAAATGGAACAATGCTTTCAGAAGACTCTCGTTAAAAATTCACGAGAAATTGAGCAAACCGCCGAAAGAATTAAAGGCCTTGGGATAAATTTTTTATGAAATTTTATAAAATTTTGTAAAATTTTTATAAAATTGTATCAAATTGACGTACAATAAAATCGATTTACAAAAATTTTGGTTCAAAAATTTCCAATCAATCCTTTAACCGTAAATTCGTTTCATTTCTTTCTTCCTCGCCCGCAATTGATCCTTATCAAATCTCCACAGATTACACCGTTCTGTTCATTGAAAGCCGTTCTTGAACTGTATGCCCTGGGGTAATAGGGCATACCGCTGTTGGCCGAGTTGTATGAGTTTGAATAGTAATTGTACGGCCAGTTAGAGTAAGTCTGAAACGTAATTTTTGAGAAATTTTGAATTTTTAGAATAGTCAAAAATTTGGGACAAAAAGAATTGAATCTCGAGAACCTTATTTCGAGATCCGACGTGCAATAGCCGATCGGTAGCCCAAGGTCTTAGATCTGAGCCATCACTCATCCTTCTAGAATGTTCCAGTAGAAAGCTACCGTAAAAAATGTCACCGGGAAGATATTTCTACCGTGGAAGTATTTTTACCCGTTCCCCAAAAATTTGACTGTTTTTGTACTTTTTAATGGCAAATCAAGAAATAAATTGGCGGAAAAAATAGTAAAAAATAAAGTAGTAAAAATTTGTAATTTAACCGTAAATCTGAAAACTAAACTAAAACTAAAATTTTTAAATCTCATTAAAACTTGCTCGCCAGGGTGCGCGAGGGCACAAATAAATTTTTTTTTCGGAAAATATCTGTTTGCCGAATTATTAATGTGGGTCGAAAATTAATGTTTGAATGCTTGGCGTTCTGTTTGCCCTCTTTAGAAGGGGGGCTAGCTAAAATCTGATATTTCTAACCCCCTCTAAAAAAAAATGAGTACGGAAACGATCCAGAAGAGCTTTGCACTGTAGTTCATGCTATAAAAGTTATTCATGCGGAAGAATAAATTTCCAGGATGAATTTCCAGGATGAAACGGTTCATTTTTATACGACATCAAACAAATATTTGATCTATAAATTCTATTCTATAAAAAGTTGGTTGACGTGACAAAAATTGTTTACTTGCGTTCCACATTGTTTTTTATGACGCTGCTCGATCATCTGCTCTTGAATCAAGAGTCTTGATCGATCGTAAAGGAATGCGCGAGACAATGCGATTTTATGACTCTGTTGACCTTATTTGCCACGCAACTCACGCAATTGGATTGATTCATTCATTTGAGCAAGAGAATATTTACTTTGGTGTATGTGCCAAAACCTCAGGCAATGCAAATTTTTGCTTGAGATTTTTGCTTTAGATATTTACTGGCGGGAAAAAAGCCACATTTTTGGCCAAAAAAGGCACTTTTTGGGCCAAAATTTGAAATTTTGGGCCGGTGCATCAACTTTTTTTGCGGATTCGGTATTAGCTCGGCCAGGCCTACAAAATGAGCTATCACACAGCCCTGTAGCTTGCCGGCAAAGTGGTTTTCCAAAAAAGTGTCAAAAAGCCACATTTTGGCCCAAAATTTGAAATTCACGTATGCGACCCTCAAATCTGACATTGGTAACCCCCTAAAATAAGTTTGTGGCGTTGGTACTCGCGAGTTAGGGTCACGGAAGCGTTTAAAACCGGAGATTCTATTCGTGGGGACAAACCTTCATCTTGTGTCTTAGAGAGACCGGATTTTCTATTGAAAATGCATTCGACCAGACGGACCACCCACGTTGATCGTGAAGTCTCAGATTCACCTTTCCAACACAATTTGCAACTTATTTGTGAAACTTTATCAGCAAATTTCCAGAGTAAAAATAGACTGTAATAGGTATATAATTAGATTAGGGTGGATTTTCTATTGAGAACTCCTTTGACCAGACGGACCACCCACGTTGATCTCGAATGTAACCCAAAGTTCAACTTAAAGTTATACAAATTCACCTTTCCAACACAATTTGCAACTTATTTGTGAAACTTTATCAGCAAATTTCCAGAGTATAACATGGACTATAAACAAAAGTGCAAGGGCATATAATTTCATACCCTGAGGCAGCAACATGAAAGATGATTACTATTTTCGTGACAAACGGTTTCTTAACGCAGCTTATTACTCATCGCAAGATCTGTCCAATCAGCGTCGTCCATTCGTCGCACTGAATTCCTCTTTCGGTTTGACGCGACACGCCGAGTTCACGTTCCTTCTCGATTATCTGGAATGGAACGCATTTTTCGTTTATCCTTCTTTTGCCACAGTTTAAAAACAGTAAAATGATTTAAAAATACCTTACCTGAAGTTCCAGTAACCGATTGCTTAGCCTCAAATTCCTGAGTTTCTCCTGCTTAATTTGGCTTTCTATCATTTCGTTCTCGAGGTCGGGCTCCAGTCTGCGCCTTTTAATCCTAACGGTTGTTTCTGATGTACTTGCGACATCCTGGACTGGAATCGCATTGGAAGCTGGCTCCCGCGAGTTACTAAACGAAAATTTTATTAGTAAGGAAAATATAGCTATAATTCCTAAGCAAAGTTTAGTAGTTTTCGAAAAATTTATTATGAATTCGAATTATCAAAAAATCCATTTTTTGCCCGAGAGCTAAAAAAATTTATTTTTTGATAATTCAAAGAATTTTTTTCTCCAAATAGCGTTTCTAGAGCAACTTTTTGCGCTGATTCCAAATTTGCAATCAGTTTTTCAATATCGCTCGAAAAAACATCATTTTTGGCAAAAACGAGAGTTTTTACAAAATGCCAAAAATTGCGAAAAATTCAAACTCGCGCCAAAATCTGATTACAGATACGGATTCAGCGCATACGAAAACCCTGAAAATCACCGGCAGATACCACAAAAAATAAACGGAAAATCCAAATTCCGTAAATTTTTATGTTAAAAAAGAATCTTTTTTTTCTAAAATGCATTTTTTGCACAAGCACAAGCACATTTTTTGCACTTAAAAAAGCTGGTACGGCGTGTTTGGTGTCAAAAAAAATTTTCAAAGTGTCTAGTTTATTATGTAAAAAATCAGCTCAACATGATTGGAAAAAGTTTTCAATCATTAAAAAACAAGTAGGTAAAAAAATCTGTAAAGGCATCTGCTGATGATGGCCCGACCTTGCAACAAAATTTTGGCAGTCTAGTCGTCCGTCTAGGGACGAAACGACCAGACTAATCTTATAATTAAACAAACTCTTTCGTATATCCTCCTTGAATACAGTCTGTTCAAAAGCTATAAGGTCACTTGATATTTTGGCGTTTTGTCCAACTTTTGAAAAAGAGTTTCGAAATTTATTTTAAATATCGAAATTTTTTGTCGATATTTTTTCCTGAAAAAGTGTTTTCTAGGGTAATTTGATGCGCTGATCACGAAAATGACGTTTATTTTTAGATTTTTAGACAATTTTTGTGAAATTTCACGGCTCGTCTATACAAAAAGGGGTGACCTTATAGCTTTTGAACGGTGGAAATTCAAACTGTACAAAGGAAAGTTCTAGAAAATCAAAGTGCGTCCCCCGGTTTTTATATAATTTCTACATTATTATTAGTGCTCTATTTTCCTGTGAAATAAATTTCGAAACTCTTTTTCAAAAGTTGGACAAAACGCCAAAATATCAAGTGACCTTATAGCTTTTGAACAGACTGTATTGTCTTTATCTTGTGTATCTCTCAATTTTATGCATTTATTATTTACATGCGTTTATGCCGCGTTTTTTACTATAAATAAAACGCAATACTATTTTGATAAAATCTTGACTTAATGAGCTCTTTTTGGCGCAAATTCAAAAATTTTAAAAGTATCGGATAAAATAACGATTACACAAAAAATTTCGTCTCCTCCACGTTAAACCAATCGTCCACTGAATGTTCTCGGGATGCTTCCGGCATATAGGAATCCTGAAACTGGATATATGTCGGCATGTTTACATTATCTGTCACATTTCCATCGGATCTGCCTGCTTCCAAAGGATGGGTCACCTGTGATTGGATAAATGTCGCCATATTTGCATCGGCTACACCGCCGGACGATCCGTTAAAGCTGCCGGAAAAACGTCTGCCAGCTTCGGATCGGTGACGTGACGTGGCAGGGTCGTGGTTGTGTTCGTGCGGTCCCAAAAATCCGATCAAGTTTTCCACGTCATCCAACAAAGCTGTAGCTTTGCAGGTTCTCTGCTCGCATCGGAACCAGTTTCCGTTCTTGTTGGTTCGAAGGAAACGAAATTCTGGAACATGGAATTTTTTTTATTATTTCAGAAACAAATAATTTTGCAAAAGGCAAGAAAATTCAAACAAACATAATTTTTTAAACAGTATGGAAAATACGAACCGGTCAAAATCCTCTCCCGCAGCCATTTTCGCCATAACTTTCTTCTGGAACATTCTAGAAGGATGGGTAATGGCTCAAATCAGAGCTAAGATTCTGGACTACCGATCGATATATTGCACGCCGGATCTCGCTTCGAGGTTCTCGAGATTCAAGTCTTTTTGGCTCCTATTCTCTACTTTTTTTTGAAATTCGAGAAAGTGAGACAGAAAGACTTGAATCTCGAGATCCTCGAATCGAAATCCGGCGTGCAATATACCGATCGGTAGCCTAGAGTCGTAGCTCTGATTTGAGCCATTACTCAACCTTCTAGAATGTTCCAGAAAAAAGTTATGACGAAAATGGATGCAGGAGGTTTTGACCGGGGCTCAGTATTGAAAATCTTACCGTTATACCATAAACAGGTCGCTCCACGAGTTGTCGTTCCTCGCCGGAACTGCACCGGTTGTTTGTTTTCTTGGTTATCGCTCGTGGCACTGTCCTGGTTTTCTTCCGCATGATCGAATGCATCCAATAATTTCGTCTCCTCCACGTTAAACCAATCGTCCACTGAATGTTCTCGGGATGCTTCCGGCATATAGGAATCCTGATACTGGGTAAATGTCGGCATGTTTACATTATCTGTCACATTTCCATCGGATCTGCCTGCTTCCAAAGGATGGGTCACCTGTGATTGGATAAATGTCGCCATATTTGCATCGGCTGCCCCGCCGGATGATCCGCTTAAACTGAGGGAAGTGCGGCTTTTGAACCTTTCGATCCATCCGTTGCTCGCTTTGAAATCCGATATGCCCATCTTCGCTGCGATTTCGCGGGCTTTCTTCTTAAAAAAATTCACTATAGGTGAGAGATTTGTGGAAGTTGAGATCTTTAAGAACTGTAGCTAATGCTGCACATCAAATTTGGCGGAAATTTGAAAATTTATATTTAAAAACTTATGAGCCAACTCACGTTTCACGTGATAAAACACCAATTCTGATATTTCTAACCCCCTCTAAAATATGATTCTAGAAGGGGTCAGCAATATCAGAATTGGGGTTTACTCATGTGAAACGTGAGTTATGAATAACTAATTTTCAAACTTCCCGCCAAATTTGATGCGCAGCATTTGCTACAGTTCTTAAAGATCTCAACTTCCACAAATATTTCGCCTTTAAAGGTGGACTAATAGTCAATCAATATCGATTTTTAAAGCCGTTATTCATCGGTTTTCACTATGTTGGTCATTGATCTGATATTATTAAGTCTAAGTCAATTTTTTATCAAGTTTCCCATGCTATTTTTAAATTTTTGAACTCGCGCCAAAGAAACCCATTGTATCAAACATTGCTTCAAATATCCAGGTATTGTGAGGAAATATTTGATTAAACGGGGGTTTTAGGCGCGAATTCAAAAAATTAAAAAATGAATGGGATACTAGAGTAAAAGTTGACATACCGTAATACCTGTAATTACTCCCCCGGGGGAACAATTACAGGGATTACGGTAGCCACAGTAGCATCAGATCTATGACCAACAAAGTAAAAGCTGTTCGAAAAATGGGTTTGTAGTTAGATTATACAAGTATTTTCTCCTATATTTAAAGCATAAAAATAAATTTCTAAAGCCATTATTCATCAGTTTTCACTATGTTGATCATTGATCCGATGCTACTGAGTATATGTCAACTTTTCCTCAAGTTTCGAATGATATTTTCAATTTTGAATTCGCGCCAAAATACCCCATATGGTCAAATTATACATCTAACATCTATATTTTCTGAATAAAAATTTGACAAAATGGGATTTTTGATTTAACTAGACAAAAAGTTGACATAATCACAGTAATATCAGATTTATGACTAACATAGTAAAAACTGCTCGAAAATCGCTTTGAAACTTATTTTGTATCAAATATTGCTTAAATACTATTATTATTGCTTAAATACTATTATCCACTCTCAACGTGAATCACACTTTGAATTGGCGGCTTTGGCGCGGTTGCGCCAAATAACTACTGGAACATTCTAGAAGGGTGTGTAATAGCTCAATCGAAAGTCCAGAGTCTCAGCATTAATTTAAGCCATTACACACCTTTAAACCATTACCCAACGCGAAACTGCTTCTAGAACATTCTAGAAGGGTGAGTAATATCTCAAATGAATGCTGAGATTCTGGGCTTTCGATTGAGATACTACTCCCCTTCTAGAATGTTCCGGAACAGATTTCGCGTTGGGCGCCAAATCTGTTCTGGAACATTCTAGAAGGATTGCAATGGCTCAAATTAATGCTGAGATTCTGGACTTTCATTAGAGCTATTACATACCCTTCTAGAATATTCCAGAAGTGATGTCGTGCAATGGCGCCAAAGCCGCCGATTCAAACGTGATTAAATTAATTCGAGCGTAATTGTATGTGAAGGGAAATTGAAAACCTTGGATTTTCTCAACTAACACTTGACAAAGTGAACACGTTTTGGCGCGAATTCAAAAATTTCAGGTTCTGGGCTTTTGATTGAGTCGTTACAGCCATTCTAGAATGTTCCAGAACAGATTTGATTATTTGGCGCCAAATCTGTTCTGGAACGTTCTAGAAGGGTGTGTAATAGCTCAATCAAAAGCCCTGAGTCTCAGCATTAATTTAAGCCATTACACATCTTCTAGAATGTTCCAGAAGCGGTTTTGCGCAACCGCGCCAAAGCCGCCGATTCAAACGGTTATAATGGTTGAGATTGGATAATAGTATATTTACTATCATAATAACTAACTTAATAAGTAATTTATTCTAGATTTCACGCTTAAAAAATTTACCGATACGATGTCGTAGCTTAACGGGCCTCCCTCGGCTTTGACGTCGTTGATCCATAGCCTGAGGACATTTTCGAGTTGTTCATGCTTCGCACCCTTCATCCTCATGCGATTTCCATTTGCTCCTTCGTCCAGGGCTTTGCGAATAGCGTCCTTGCTTCTCATGATCCTCGATACCATAGAGCGATCGATCCCGAAATATTGCGCGACTTCGCGCTGACTTTTTTGGGCTGCTGCTTTGATCACCATTTCCTTTTCGAGAAGAGTCATCGTGCGATGGATTTGCGAGGACATCACTTCAACTGAAGCGAAAAAACTTTTTATACCGGTTTCCTCTTGAGTAAGCAGGGAAGGGATCAATTCCGCTCGGAGAAATCTATTTTTTTACTGCCTTTTTTGGCCATTTAGCTCAAATTTGATGTAGGCAATATAATACAGTTTTTAATACTATACAAAAATTTTGAAATTTTTGACGCGAATTAGAATTTTTTTAAATAATTTTCCCATTTTTGGCCAATTTTTGAAAAATTTTTGACTAGTTTATAAAAAGTGAGCTGAAAGCCGAAAAATTTAGGGAAAAATTACAATTTAAACCGAAAATTTGGAGTTTTTGGTGAAATTTTTGGTAAAATCCATAAAATTTTCAAATCAAAGGGGTACCCTTTTGTGCAAAATTTTCCCAATTCAGTCCGGATAAATGAGGGAAGACTGTATCACTTTTTCCAGACGATTCAGAATATGCAATTTTTTTCTCCACTCTATTAGCAATTTTGTCCCCATAAATGGTAATTTTGAACAAAAAATCGATTTTTTCGCAAAAATACCATTTACAAAATGCAATTTATGTGGAACAAAATTGCTAATAGATGGAAAAAAAATTCGATTTTTGGCAAAAATTACCATTTTCAATTTGCTAATTGGGAAAAATTTGCATATTCTGAAACTCTGAAAAAGGATACAGTTTCCCCTCCAAATTTTCCCGGGCTGAATTGGGGAAATTTTGCACAAATCGGTTTAGCCCTTTTTTAAAATTTCAAAAATTTTACCAAAAATTGGCCAAAAATGGCAAATTTTAAAATTTAAAATTGGGAAAATTTCCCAAATTTTTATAGTTTCAGAAACTTTTATATAACTACATCAAATTTTAGCTAAATTTGGGCCCAAAAAAGGGAAAAAAAATAGATTTAATCCGAGCAAAAATTGATCAAATTCCCTGTTACTAAAAAACTGTAATAGCTACATCAAATTTGAAACTAAAAAAATAAGGAGTAAAAAACAAAAAAAAAAAAAACAAAATAGACGAGCGGATTGAATAATAAAATATGAAAATGAAATGACAATTCAGTAAGGGAGCAAAATTCCTTTAAAGTCCAAAAAAGTGATGCAATAATCGAGGTATGTGGTGTAATTATCGGGGGAAACTCTTTTTACGTCAAATATCAATCAATACTTGACGTTGGTTCTTTGCACCGGGCGTTGTGATGCAGTTATCGAGGTTTGGCTGTGCTTCCACTTGGTGAAAGACGCACATCGCACATGCGCACACACACACACACACACTTTATTTGCATAGGAGTTCTCTTTGAGCGCGTCTGCCATTCATATCTCTCACTCTCTTTCTCTCTGCCATTCATTTATATCCCTCTTTTCTCTGCCATTCATTTATATCCCTCTTTTCTCTGCCATTCATTTATATCCCTCTTTTCTCTGCCATTCATTTATATCCCTCTTTTCTCTGCCATTCATTTATATCCCTCTTTTCTCTGCCATTCATTTATATCCCTCTTTTCTCTGCCGCGCTTTCGGATTATCTCTCATTGTCGCTCTCTTCCATTCCCTCTCCCATTTGTTTGCTTTCCATTGACAAAACTGTACATCAGAGAGGACAGTGAATGGAATGGAGACCGATAGAAATGGAGGCCAAACAAATGACGCGATAGAAATGGGCCGAATAGAAACGGAGGCCGAGGAGGTGTGAGATGAATCTCGAGGTATAATAAGAGAGTTGAGGTAATGCTTGGGCCACGCAAAGAATGGAAACTGGACTGGATTTTGTGTATTATTCTCTTCCCAGTCTCTAGTTTAATCACAGTCTCTTCTTTGTTTTGTGTATTTCAGTGCTCTCTACAAAACCCAGCGAGCAGCCCATTTCGTAAATCCAGTCCGATCAAATCCAGTCCAGAATCCATGCTTGCGTGGCCCTAGTGTAAAACATAGTACAGGGTGGCTCAAAAATTCATTTTTGGAGCTTTACCATTTCTATCCAGTCTTTGATCACCTGATTGATTTAATATCTTGACTGCATTCTGATTACTTATATGCAAAAAAGAATCCTTCTCATAGGGCATTTCACGGAATGGACTCTCTGATATCCTTGTCCTTCGCAACTTTTTGTCTCATTACAAAATCTGTAAATTCGGAGGCGCTGTGGTATGACCATACTGAGGAAATACAAAACCAAGCTTTCAGGTCCGCCGTGAAATCTGGGTAAGAGGCTATTTGCAGTATCTCGAAAATTAATTTTTTCGTCTTGGCCCAATTAACTTGACTTTAATTTTGGACCGAAACTCATCGAAATGACATCTCAACCTCCGTTGGCAATGTTCAGTGTGTCGTACACCAGGAAAAATTGGTTGTATGGAAGTCATCCCCCAATATATCAATAGGGCCCCTATTGATTTTTTTCTAAATTTCTTCACTCAGAGAAAAAATTATTACAAACTTGATGCGATTTATGTATTTACTACTTTGTTTTGAATAAAATGTTTACAAAAAATAAAATTAGTGTTAAATATTTTGGTGTTTATACTGACGCGACCGATTTTCAAACTGTAATTTTAATGGATTTTTTACGTAAGTTTTTATCAAACATTTATGTAAAATATTTCTAGTAATTTTTTACGACCGATTCACACAAATTTGGCCATTTTAGAATTTCTACCAAAATATTACACAAAGAATTCCTTTGGTTAGACGACCACCCACGTTGATTCTAAACTAAATTTCTATTGAAGCAGTTCCACTGGATGGTGATTGGATCGGTCGATAATCTAACGGGATAATTGCCGGATACCAAATTTCTAACCCACGGCTAAAATATACGAATCCTGGAAGTAATTTTGATGGAGGAAAGAAGAAAAACAAAAATTACAGCGACACATGAATGTGAACTAACTTTATCAGTAAATTTCCAGGTATAACATGTCCGAGGTATAACAAAAACTTAAACAAAAGTACAGAGGTATTTAATTTCATACCCTAAGGCAACAACATGGAAGATGATTACTATTTTCATCACAAATTATTTTTTATCTCAAGATCTGTCCAATCAGCGTCGTCCATTCGTCGCACTGAATTCCTTTTTCGGCTTGACGCGACACGCCGAGTTCACGTTCCTTCTCGATTATCTGGAATGGAATGCGAATAAAGCCTAGAGCAAGGATTTTTACAATTTTTCGCGCATAAATTATAGGCTTAGCTAAGTTTAGGTTTAGTCTTAAAGGTAGGCTAAAAGTCGACATCTCGCACCGAAAAATGAAAAAACTTTGAATCCCGAGTTGGATGGATAAAAATACCTTTTATGACAATGAAAATATTTCCTCACAATGTGTCCTAATATGGCGACCGGTAGACAGACTAAAATTCCTAGAGGGTGAGCTACTTTTCGTTCTCGGGATTCAAAGTTTATTTTTCCATTTGATCCTATTTCGAACAGGTTAATTACGGCTAAACTTACCAAAAATACCTTACCTGAAGCTCCAATAGGCGATTGCTTAGCCTCAAATTCCTGAGTTTCTCTTGCTTAATTTGGGTTTCTATCGTTTCGTTCTCGAATTCGGGATCCAGTTTGCGCTTAGCAATCATAAAGGTTGTTTCCGAAGTGCTCGCAACATCCTGGATTGGAATCGGGCTGAAACGCTCCGGAGCGTCACTAAATAAAATTTTGATTGTATCGAGAACATGGCAGAATTGGTAAGCAAATTTTACCCCTAAAACTTGTTTACACTTTTTTACCCTTTGGACTTCATATTTTACAATTGTCCTGTTGATTGGAAAAAATTTTCCAACAAAAGAAAATTTTGGTACTTTTCAAATAGTTTAGTAAAGGTCTCAAAAATTTAGTAAAGGTCTCAAAAATTTAGTAAAGGTCTCAAAAATTTAGTAAAGGTCTCAAAAATTTAGTAAAGGTCTCAAAAATTTAGTAAAGGTCTCAAAAATTTAGTAAAGGTCTCAAAAATTTAGTAAAGGTCTCAAAAATTTAGTAAAGGTCTCAAAAATTTAGTAAAGGTCTCAAAAATTTAGTAAAGGTCTCAAAAATTTAGTAAAGGTCTCAAAAATTTAGTAAAGGTCTCAAAAATTTAGTAAAGGTCTCAAAAATTTAGTAAAGGTCTCAAAAATTTAGTAAAGGTCTCAAAAATTTAGTAAAGGTCTCAAAAATTTAGTAAAGGTCTCAAAAATTTAGTAAAGGTCTCAAAAATTTAGTAAAGGTCTCAAAAATTTAGTAAAGGTCTCAAAAATTTAGTAAAGGTCTCAAAAATTTAGTAAAGGTCTCAAAAATTTAGTAAAGGTCTCAAAAATTTAGTAAAGGTCTCAAAAATTTAGTAAAGGTCTCAAAAATTTAGTAAAGGTCTCAAAAATTTAGTAAAGGTCTCAAAAATTTAGTAAAGGTCTCAAAAATTTAGTAAAGGTCTCAAAAATTTAGTAAAGGTCTCAAAAATTTAGTAAAGGTCTCAAAAATTTAGTAAAGGTCTCAAAAATTTAGTAAAGGTCTCAAAAATTTAGTAAAGGTCTCAAAAATTTAGTAAAGGTCTCAAAAATTTAGTAAAGGTCTCAAAAATTTAGTAAAGGTCTCAAAAATTTAGTAAAGGTCTCAAAAATTTAGTAAAGGTCTCAAAAATTTAGTAAAGGTCTCAAAAATTTAGTAAAGGTCTCAAAAATTTAGTAAAGGTCTCAAAAATTTAGTAAAGGTCTCAAAAATTTAGTAAAGGTCTCAAAAATTTAGTAAAGGTCTCAAAAATTTAGTAAAGGTCTCAAAAATTTAGTAAAGGTCTCAAAAATTTAGTAAAGGTCTCAAAAATTTAGTAAAGGTCTCAAAAATTTAGTAAAGGTCTCAAAAATTTAGTAAAGGTCTCAAAAATTTAGTAAAGGTCTCAAAAATTTAGTAAAGGTCTCAAAAATTTAGTAAAGGTCTCAAAAATTTAGTAAAGGTCTCAAAAATTTAGTAAAGGTCTCAAAAATTTAGTAAAGGTCTCAAAAATTTAGTAAAGGTCTCAAAAAATTAACGTGCCTCGATACCAGTTTGCGCTTGTTCATCCTAGCGGTTCTTTCCGAAGTGCTTGCGGCATCCTGCACTGGAATCGGGCTGATAACTGAGTCCGGCGCGTCACTAAATAAAAAATTTGGTTATATGGAAAACATGGCAGGATTTGTCAGAATTTTTACTATGGCTGTGATTTTTGCAAAAATTCGCCAAAATTTGCATATTTTTGGCCGACACTGAAAAAATGTGCCAAAGTTTGACATATTTTTCTTAAAATCGCGTCTTTTTCAAAAATAAAAAACCGAAACGGGACTAAATCGCTCCTGAAGCGCAAGGATTAGCGGTCTAAAGTACTCCAAGATAGGCCTAAATAAGCCAACTGGGAAATAAACACAGCAGTATATATGAGTTTTGGGGCACCCGTACAACTGCCACCCGACAACTCCCACCGCGACAGCTGCCACCTTCAACTTTTCCTTCAGACTCTTATTAAATGGCTGGGTAAAAAAATATAGGACCAAGGGACGGCAGACGGTTAGAAATACACACTATTTCGTAGGCAGACACTGTTCTCTACTTGGGGTGGCAGCTGTCGAGGTGGCAGCTGTCGCGGTGGGAGTTGTCGGGTGGCAGTTGTCGGGTGGCAGTTGTCCCGGTCCCGAGTTTTGGACCCTAGCATAACACTCATCCAGAGATTGGTGAAAAAAATTCAAATGGGCCCTATTAGAGTAAAAAATTTTACAGTAAAAACTGTTCCTATAAGAGGGTCTCTGATCTGAAAAGAGTCCACTCTACTTTGGAGAAAATTTTTACTGTAAATTGTTTTACTCTAATAAGGCCTCACTCAAATTTTTTTTACCAATCTCCAAAGGAGTCACCTGGAGAGCTACACCTAATTAAATATTTCCAGTGACCCATTTTTAACTTTTTTTAAACTTAACTCCCTCGTTTTTTATAAGCCTGGCCGTATGTGAGTCCTAGATCCTAGATTTCCAGAAATCTTTCTAGAAGCCTGAAATGGATTCCAGACTGGAGTTTGGAATGGGTTTTGGGTTTAGTTTTGTACAATTTCTTTGTTTAAATTGTCCTTCCAATAGTTTTGTTTAATTTTTTATCCATTTTCGAGCAGTTTTTGCCAAATTATTAGCCAAATTTATGGAACACAAAAAACTAATACCTCGCTGGTTCTTCGGATGTCGCGTCCAAAAATTGCATCGAATTGAAAAAACGCCAGGTTATATCATCTGAGCCACCGGGCAGCTTCTTTTTCTGCTTTCCATATTCACCACGCAAATAATTCCATTTTGCCATCGCTGCAGGACCATCTGAAATTTGGACAAATTTTTTTAAATTGGTGAAATTATAATACCGGTTTTCTTCCATTCGCCCGTTATTTTTAAAACGAAAAGAATTCCTAGAAGTTTCCAGAAGTGTTTGGTACCATAATGTAGCCCTTGGTCTTGACTACATTCCTACATGAAATTTTGGCCATTTGTGTGAACTACCCGAAATTTTTGAAAGGTCTGAGAAAAATTCATATTTTTGGTCCAAATTTGAATTTTTACAATTTTTCGCCAAAATTTTCCATATTTTCAAAATGTTTCTCAAAATACTAAGAAATTTTTGCAAAATTAGTGAAAATGTAGTCGAAAATGTTAAAAAATTCACTCCATAAAATTCTCCAATTTAAGCACCGTGCGATTCTTTTGGAGAAGGTGCTTCAATAAGGAAAAATGGTAACGAAAATCTTACCTTTAAATCCCGATTCGTTCGCAACAAGTTCCCAGACTGCCGTTTTCCGGGCCGCCTTTTTGTAGTCTTTGTCGTTCCGGTCCCAAAGCATTGGACGACTTTTTACCGATTCAATAAGTGCGGGAGTCAATTGCTTCGCAGTAGCCTCACGTGAGACTTCTTGCGATAAGAATTCACTATTCGATGGCATTTCTGAAGAAAAAAACTACGAAAATTTTCCAAAAGTAAAATTTCAGTAGTGCGAATCATTTTACGAATAAAAAATGGTTAAAATAAAACAACAACAACGCAAAAAAGGAAACCCGAGTACATTTTTAGGCCGGAAAAAGGGCGCTAATACGGAAGTCCGGGCCCCAAAATCAACAGCTCCCAAAAAACCATAGGGGGGACCCTATTGATTTTTTTGACAGATTTTTCAGAAAAATGATTTTCATTATTCGATGGCATTTCTGAATAAGGAACTTTAAGAAAATTGAAATTAGTGGGATTTCGGTACAAATACCTAATATTTTCAAAGGCATTTTTAGTTAGTTATGCCCCCGTCCTATATTTTTTCGCCAAAATAAATAGGGGAGGACCCTAACCTGCGTCAAGGAACTATACGCACCCCTGGTACTAAAGACGAAAAAAGCTTGTTTAGAGCACGGGAAACATTCAATTTCGGCAAAATAAAGCCAATATGTTAGTTTAATATCTAAGGAACAGATTTATTATCACTTTGTCTAGAATTGACATAAAAATTTTGGATTTATGGAAAAAAATCTAGAGACTTTTCCGCACCAGGCGCAAAAAACCGCAAGTCTCTAGATTCTGGATCATTCATCTGATTTTTGACAGAACGCCAAAACGTGTGGATCGAAAAAAATTTTTGTCGATTTTTTTGCCTGAACAAGTGTTTTCACTTTTCCGCCTGGTGCGGAAAAGTCTCTAGATTTTTTTCCATAAATCCAAAATTTTTATGTCAATTCTAGACAAAGTGATAATAAATCTGTTCCTTAGATATTAAACTAACATATTGGCTTTATTTTGCCGAAATTGAATGTTTCCCGTGCTCTAAACAAGCTTTTTTCGTCTTTAGTACCAGGGGTGCGTATAGTTCCTTGACGCAGGTTAGGGTCCTCCCCTATTTATTTTGGCGAAAAATATAGGACGGGGGCATAACTAACTAAAAATGCCTTTGAAAATATTAGGTATTTGTACCGAAATCCCACTAATTTCAATTTTCTTAAAGTTCCTTATTCAGAAATGCCATCGAATAATGAAAATCATTTTTCTGAAAAATCTGTCAAAAAAATCAATAGGGTCCCCCCTATGGTTTTTTGGGAGCTGTTGATTTTCCCGTGCTCTAAACAAGCTTTTTTCGTCTTTAGTACCAGGGGTGCGTATAGTTCCTTGACGCAGGTTATTGATTTTTTGACAAATTTTTCAGAAAAGTATTTTTCAATCCATAGGGTTCCCTCTATGATTTTTTGGCGAAAAATGTAGAACGTTGGCAGAACTAACTAAAAATGCCTTATAAAATATTTAGTTCCTTCCCCTCTCGGATGGGGGGGGGGGACAAACTAAATTTGTACCGGGATTTCATAAGTCCAAATAATTTTACGAGTAAAATAAAATGGTTAAAATAAAAGAAAAGGACAACAACAACGCAAAAGTGGAAACTCGAGTACATTTTTAGACCGAAAAATGGGTATGTTCCAAAAAGTGCATTTTTGAATTAAAAAATCGCAAAACTTTAAAATTCTAAAAACTATTTCGAATGCTGGAGAAAAAGTTGAGATATAGAGAGTATCATCAAATTTATGTCCAACGCAGTGAAAACATGATGAAAAACGGTTTCAAACTTTATTTTGGGTCGAAAATCAGTCTGGCATTCAATCTAGAAATCGAATCGATTTGCTCTGACCGGGCTGTAGAAATTTGTGAAGAAAATTGTGCGGACAGGGCTGGCTCCTTTGTTCAGCTCACTGGGTTTTTCCCTGCCTGGGAACTCATTTTCTTTGTGTCTCTTCTACGCGTCCTGTTCTCTCACAACCCAGTCCATTCTCTCACAACCCAGTCCATTCTCCATTCTGTGCGTACACAATGCGTGAGCCGAGCGCAGACCAAATGAGTGTTCCTAGTAGGGTGGACGCGCAGACTGGGAAATGGAATGGGTTTTGTGTTTGTCGGTTTTAGGCAGACACAACGGTTGCCTCTATTGACATACACAATTGTGTACACAACAAAATCGATGTCTCTGCTGCAATGCTTTGTTTAATAAAGAGAAATTTTTTTTGTGTTGGACAAAGCAGGCTGGACTCCTGGAGCAGAGCGGACTAGTTGGTTCTTAGAATGGGTTGCTCACTGGGTTTCTCACTGGGTTGCTCACTGGGTTTCTCACTGGGTTTCTCACTGGGTTTCTCACTGGGTTTCTCACTGGGTTTCTCACTGGGTTGCTCACTGGGTTTCTCACTGGGTTTCTCGCTGGATTTGTAGAGAGAATTGAAAGAAAGAAAACAAAGAGAACACTGCTATTAAACTGTAGGTACCGTAAAGAGAATCTTACAAGAACCCAGTCCATTTTCCAGACTCTGGAATCCTGGGAGGTTTTTAGACAAAATTCTGATAGGTTTTGATTCTCACCTCTGTATTTCGTCTCGCTTTCCAGTACAAAAGCTGTCAATTAGCTGCAGGATAATTTTTTAAATATACTACCCCCTTTTGGCTGCTGGGAAAAGAAAAAAGAAAGAAGAAAATTTCCTTCAGAAAATTCCCTGCGAAATTTATAAGCAAAATTTCACTTTGCTAGAAATCCGTTATTATCGAGTCATTTTAATTTTTCCCCAAAAATATTGGGCGCAAATTCGAATTTGAATTAAATTTTTCAAAACATTTTGATAAATTCGGCAAAAATTTGAAAATTTTTCGCGCGTCTTGTAACTCCCTGAAATCTTGGGATCCTCCATATCTTTTTCTGAACTATACTTTTACTAAAACTTTTATATCTTTTCCAATTTCTGATGCGCACCTTCCAATCAGGTGAAAATTTTTCCCACCTTCCCTCGGTTTAAACTCTGCACAATTCGAGATTGTAACGCAAGAAGGAAGTGACTGTCGATCGCCGGAAGGAAATAAAAGTTTAAAAACCGCAACGTTCACCGCACCAAGTCCAATGCACCCGAGATTGGCGAACAACCTTACTAAATTTCTCGTCACAAGGAAAGACATTTTTGATCCTTATTGATTTTTTATTTTGTTCCATATTTGGGCACTTTACTAGTTCCCCCATACGAGACAATTTTTTAAACCATTATTTTTCATAGATAGTAGCAGTATTATGTTTCAGAATGTTCTAGAATATTTTTCCCAAAATATTTTTGTGTAAAATTTTAATTTTTACATTTATTTTTCAAGTGTTTATTTTTTCAAAAAATGATATTTCTGTGGAAAAATTGCCATTTTAGCGATTTTTGCCATTTTTTCGACATATTTCTTGGAGTTTTTTGAATTACAGATATACATTCCCATTTCTAATTAAAAAATTGGCTATATAAGTAAATTTTTATGAAAAATCTAAAAATTTTCATTTTTTGCCAAATCCTTCCTTTGGGGGACCAAAGGGAAATTTTCACCAAAAATGAAAATGTTTGGATTTTTGTTGAAAATTGCTCTATATACCCAGTTTTTCGCGTTTTTTTTTTCAAAAAACCCCAAGAAATATGTCGAAAAAATGGCAAAAATCGCTAAAATGGCAATTTTTCCACAGAAATATACACTTGAAAAATAAATGTAAAAATGAAAATTTTAGACAAAAATTTTTCTTTGAATATTTTCGAAACTCGAAAAAAGATTCTAGAATTGTCTATAAATGGAACAATTGCGACAAGTCAGCGTGGAATTCTCGATCTTCATCGGAATATTGCTGAGCCTCGTCACTATAATTGGACTGCTTGCAAACTTGGTGGTGATCATTGCCGTACTCGGGAACAAAAAAATGAGAAAGTCTCCGATGAACATTTTGCTAATGAACTTGGTATCCATTAATCATATGAACCGGAAGTCGGGTTTTGCCTCGGATATCCGCGGATACCGTAATCCCTGTAATTGCTCCCCCCCTAAAATTACTCCCCCCCCCCGAAAAAAATGCGGTTTTTTCCAATTTTTTGCTCTTTTTAGCTAGTATTTCGTATGCCTAATATAAATAGACAAAATATAGACTATTTTTAGCTATTTTTTAAAGTTATCTAAAAAACCAATTTTTTGGATAAAAAACCATAGGTGGGACCCTACTGATTTTTTTCCGAGATTTTTTAGAAAAATGATTTTTCATACCATAGGGTCCCCCCTATGGTTTTTTTGTAAAAAATTTTCTAAAAATAATTTTTTGCATAAAAATTCATAGGGGGACCCTATGGTATGAAAAATCATTTTACTGAAAAATCTGTCAAAAAATCAATAGGGTCCCCCCTATGGTTTTTTATGAAAAAAATTATTTTTAGAAAGTTTTTTGCAAAAAAACCATAGGGGGGACCCTATTGATTTTTTCGACAAATTTTTCAGAAAAATAGTTTACAACAATTTGGAGAAAAATGGCCAAAAATCCCAACAATTTTGACAAAAACGGCAAAAATTTTCGCGGCCCGCCTTTGGCGGGCCGCGAAAATTTTCCAAACCTCGCCGTGCCTTCGGCACGGCGAGGTTTGAAAAATTACTCCCCCCCCTCGGGGGGTAGTTGAAAAATTACTCCCCCGGGGGAGTAATTACAGGTATTACGGTATACCGTAAATCCTCTAATTGAGCCGTATCGTTCCTGCGACCTAGAGCGATAATAAGAATCTGGTTGGAAAGTTGTCGGGTGGGAGTTGTCGGGTGGGAGTTGTTACGGTGCCTCGTTTTATACCTTTAGGGACTATAGTTCAGAGGAGAAGTCTAAGAAATTGTTCCTCCAATTTTGAAGTTATCTTTATGATAATTTCCTTGACGGTCTTGATTGATATCTATTTATGCCCTGAAGGCAAACATCAGTCTGGGCCCATACTACCATTTCCGGCTGTGATTTTTAGCATACGGTATTTTGAGGAAATCTTGGAGAAAGTTTTGATTTGCGCCGATTTAAGCCATAAGAAGTTTGCAAAAATGTCACCTGTCCAATTTAAGGCAATCGCCGATTTCTGTTACATTCTCAACGCCGCTCCCATATGGAGTCCTGTGGCCTTGTATGGGCATGGGGGATGGTACTTGCCCATCCCGTTATGTACAGTGCAACGCTATCTCCACAGCGCTTTTGTGCTAATTTCCATTTGCACTTATTTGGTCATTTCCGTGGAAAGGTAGGATTCTATTGTTTTGAACTGAGAAAAAATTTTGCTTTTTATACTCTGTCACCTTTCGAGAAAAAGTTTATTTTTACAAAAATGTTACCTTTGCAGGTACTTTGCAATAGTACACCCGATGAAAGCGGTGCTTTGGTGCACGCGCGGAGTCGCTTTAATGGTCTCAGCTGGAATTTGGTTCGTGATACTCCTTTTTCAATACCCATACGTCTGGTGCTATCACGGCGAAGTTATCTCGGCAGCTCGTAAGTTTATAAACAACACAGTGCAAATCTGGAGTAGACCCGTTTGAATTGGCGCGCTCATTCAGCATCATTCGCTTCTGTACTCTCCTCTGTGTTTGGAAAAATTTAGAGGAGAATGATTTAAGAATTATTTGGAAAGGTTTTGGCAAAAGCTTATTTTTGCTAGGTATCTTTCAAAAATTCCCCAAAATCCCAAAATTTTTTCGGGATTTCTAAAGTTTGCATTAAGTTTGGTAAAAGGGTTGTTTGGGAGCTTAAGCCTAAAGTATAATGCTTGCCTAAGCCCGTTGTTCGATGAATGAACGTGAAAAAATGTTTTTCGCCGACCGGAATTAAACCCTTCCCGCAACACCACCAATCGACAGTTTCTCTATTAGGCACTCAAAAATTTTCACATTTTGCTTTCATTGTGTTTCCGTTGAACATGTAAAAATATTAACAAGGATTACAAGGACGCTCGATTGAATTTAATAGCGTTTGAATTGGCGGCTTTGGCGCGATTGCGCCAAACCACTTCTAGAACATTCTAGAAGGGTGTGTAATAGCTCTATCAAAAGGCCAGAGTCTCAGCATTAATTTAAGCCATTACACATCCTTCTAGAATGTTCCAGAAGTGGTTTGGCGCAATCGCGCCAAAGCCGCCAATTCAAACGCTATTAAATTCAATCGAGCGTGATTGTATTCCTGCTTGAAAATTTTACCTGATTGCTTTATTTTTAGCCGGCATGGCTCGCTGTTCAAATTATTGCATCGGAAAACTCGAATGGATAACGTTCAAATGGATCGAATTTGTTCTCACCTATCCCATACCTTTGATTATATCCGTTGTGATGTACACGAAGATATGCCGAGTGCTATGGTCACATAACAAAGCGCTTCGGCAAGGTAGCTTATATGATGACAAGTCAGGTTATGGAATTAGTCTCATAACGTTCGGTACGTGACATTTGCACCCCGGCCATTTGCACCCCGGGACATTTGCACCCCGGCCATTTGCACCCCGGGACATTTGCACCCCGGCCATTTGCACCCCGGGACATTTGCACCCCGGCCATTTGCACCCCGGACATTTGCACCCCGGCCATTTGCACCCCGGTATCAAATTTTCTATTTTTAAGCCCGGGAACATTCTAGAATGTTCCAGATTGTTTAAAAATGTTTAGATAACACTCCAGAGTGTTCTAGATTAGGGTTGTTCGGTTAGATTAGGGTTGTTCGGGAGCTTAAGCCTAAGATTAAGTCCCTTAGGCCCATATTGTTCGGGACCCCAAGCCTAAATCCTTGTTTGGCGCCTTATAAGGGTTGTTCGGTAGCTTAAGCCTAAGACTAAGTCTTGCTTTGGCCCCAGGTTGTTCGATCCGCAAGCCTAAATCCTTGTTTGGCGCCTTATATGGTGCGCGAAAAATGTAAAGGCATATGAGCCTAAAAGCCGACAATTGGAACACTGAAACAGTGTTCCTAATGCCTAGAATCATTTAAAGCGATCTTAAGCGAAACATCTTAAGCGAAAAAGGCAAAAGTAGTAAGTAAAAAGATGTTTACCAGCTATATACCTCAATAAACAATGTAAAATATGCCCTGCAGGCATATCTGCCTTAGTATGTCACCAATCTTGGAAATTCCTTCGAAATCGTGACCAGCACACCAAAAATGCCTCAAAACGTTGTTTTGAAAAAGTGAGAAAAATTTTTCCAAAGTTTGGCTTTAGAACCATAGAGGGGGTATCATGGTTTTAACACATAATTTTGATAAAAATATTATTTACAAGTATTCGCTCATAGATTTGACATCTAGAACACTCTGGAGTGTTATCTAAACATTTTCAAACAGTCTGGAACATTCTAGGAGGTTCTAGGAGCTGAAAAATAGAAAATTTGATACCGGGGTGCAAATGGCCGGGGTGCAAATGTCCGTGTCCGATAACGTTTATGTATATGGGTAAGGACTACCTGTTAAAGGGATACCAAGTCGTCTTTATGATAATTTTCTTGATGATCTTGATAGACATCTATTTATGCCTGAAGGCATACAGCGGTCTGGGCCCTTCCCTACCATTTGATTGATAATTATAAATCTTTCTTAAAAGTTCATTTAAATTTTTCTTGAAAGTTCACTTAGTGACAGTTTCAGACAAACTCCGAAGACAAGACACAAACCAAATGGAACAAGTCACGTCGGCTCGAAGAAACATAGTGAAAATGTTGATCACGTGCGTCGTTGTATTTTTTATTTGCTACACGCCAATGGTCTCATATTTTCTTTGGGGGTAAGATTCTAATTCGTAAAAAATGGGTTTTCATAAATCCAAATACTAATGATTACAAAGGAGAACGTTAGAAATTTTCAAATTCGGCATTTTTGGCTGAACTTTCACCGAAAATCTTGATGATTGAATCGAAATCGATTGTTGGTACGCGCCCGTCACGACGGTCGGCGGCGTTTATTTTTAAATGAAAACATTCTAGAAGTTTCCATAAGTGTTTGGTACCAGAATGTAGTCCTGGGTCTTGGCTACAATCCGGTACCAAACACTTCTAGAAACTTCTAGAATGTTCTCATTTTAAAATGTACGCCCCCGACCGGTGCGACGGACAAAGTGGGCTAAGTAAAGTACATTTTTAAATGCTGATTTTTCCGTTTAAAAATATTTTGAATTTTTGAATATTTGAATATATAAAAATATTTGAATACCGTAAACTCTCTAATTTAACCCCCGGGGGCAGAATTATTCAATCGACCTCTAGGGGGGGCAAAATTAGAGGGGGGGTAAAATAGAGGGGGTAAATTACGCGATCGAGTTTCGCGCCGCGCCGGAGGCGCGGCGCGAAAAATTTTGGGATTTTTGCTCAAATTTGCTCATTTTTGCTCAAAAAATTCAAAATTTGAATTCCGCCAAAATTTTGAATTTTTTCGAAATTTTTACCATTTTTTACAAAATTTTGGCAAATTTTCCAAATTTGGGAAAATTTTGCAAATAATGGTAAAAAATAGGTAAAAAATTCAAATTTTTGGCAAAAAATTTGAATTTGCGCCAAAAATTTGAATTTTTGCCATTTTTGGAAAAATTTCCATTTGGGGGGGGGCAAAATTAGAGGGGGGCATAATTACTCGATAGACCTCTAGGGGGGGCAGAATTAGAGGGGTAAAACAAGAGGGGGGGTTAAATTAGAGAGTTTACGGTATTTGAATTCAAATTTAGATACCTGGTGGACCACACACAACCTTTGCAGCTCCCGATTGAGCTAATACTTTTCACGACTTGGCTGATCCTCTTCGTCTCCGCTTTCAACCCGTTCATTTATGCACTATTTTCCCATTCTTTTCGTGAACGCGCAAAGCAAATATTGTCGTGTGGACGCAAATTCGGAGCTCTAAGCTCGCAGACAAGTGCCAAAACGCAAGTTACGGATCTGAAATCAACCATCCGGAGATTTTGATTTTTTTTCTTTACTTTTATATCTTATGTCCGAAATTGTATATTCTAATAAAAGTTGGTCTCAAATTTTATGATACCGCTCGATTCTAGCATGATATTTTTTCCGTGCAAAAAATATTATTTTCGTGCAAAAAGTCAAAAAGCAGAAAAGTATTTTTTTGTGCAAAAAATTTTCGTGCAAAAAATGAAAAAGCAAAAAAGTATTTTTTTCGTGCAAAAAAGTATTTTTTCTGTGCAAAATCTTCGCACCTTGGTTTTAGGCTGAACAACGCCTTATAAGGGCATACTTAGTCTTAGGCTTTACGTTTAGGCTTAGGCAAGACTTAGTCTTAGGCTTAAGCTCCCGTACAACCCTTATTTTAAGCTCTAGCTTGAGCTTAAGCTCGATCTTAAGCTTAATCTTAAGCTCAAGCTAGAGCCTAAAATAAGGGTTGTTCGGGCGCTTAAGCCTAAGACTAAGTCTTGCCTAAGCCTAAACCTAAAGCCTAAGCCTAAAGTATGCCCTTATAAGGCGTTGTTCAGCCTAAAACCTAGGTGCGAAGATTTTGCACAGAAAAAAAATACTACCGTAAATCCTCCAATAAGTCCCCGGGGGGACTTATTGTTTCGTAGGGGGTCTAGGGGGGGGGGACTTAATTGAGGGAGGGGACTTATTGGAGGATTTACGGTATTTTGCACGAAAATATTTTGCACAAAAAAAACTTTTCTGCTTTTTGACTTTTTGCACGAAAATAAATATTTTTTGCACGAAAAAAAATATCATGCTCGATTCTAAATGTGTTATAGTCCAAAATAATGTGCAGTCCAAAGTTAAAAAGCAACGGGAACTCATTAGAATGCTACCCCCAAAAAATATCTAGCTGAAAATCATTTATTTTCACAAAAAAAACAATGGCTGTGACTATTCGTCACACAGTTAGTCTAACTTTGACAAATTTTAGACTAATTAAGACTTTATAGAGTAATATAGACAAATCTAGACACTTTTTTAGACTAATTTAGACACTTTCTATATTAATTTAGTCACTTTTAGACTAATTTATACACTTTCTAGACTAATTTAGACAATTTTTACACTCTTTTAGACTAACTTGGAAATTTTTCAGAAAGACATATTTTGGGAGTAGAGAAACTCCTTTCGAATGCTACTCCCAAAATAACGGGTGATAACTAATTATTGGCAGTAACATTAAATTTAATTTTTTAAATATTAAACGTGAGAACGGAAAAGTATGTTTGGTGTTATATAAAACTACAAGTGTTAAGGTATCCAACAAAAAAAAGATCAGCTCCACTACCTTTACGAATCCAGGTAAACGGAAGGTCCAAAGTTGCACACCTGATTTTCGGTCTGTACAAACCGGCCTTTTTAACACCAAAAATCATCAAGCTGCTGTCCAATTTTGGGTTTTCTTGATCTTTGCGTGCCACCAGTACATAGGCATGTAATATATAAATGGATAGCAGACACCATGGCGCATTTTATAGATATACTCGTTTTCAGAGACACTTTACCAAAACCGCCAATTTTTGCGCTTTTTCAAAAATTTGGCAATATTTTTATGTCACTTTTTGAAAGATCGTTCAAAGAAAAATCCGCCAGAAGATTCGGACTGTGGTGTATTAAATTATATAATCACTCATTTATCTATGAGGTTTATTTTGGCACATAATTTGTTTGGATGCTATATCAATTTAGTTCCAGAATTAAGTCAAAACGCACATAGTTCAAGATTCAGGGTAGTGTAAAGGATTTGACAAAAATTTTAATATCTTGCGATAAAGGCGGGATGACAACGAGCTGTAAAAAATGGGTGATAGCTGTGCCACTGCGGATTATAATAAGACCTAATACTTGAACTAATACCTTAACACTTGTAGTTTTATATAACACCAAACATACTTTTCCGTTCTCACGTTTAATATTAAAAAAATTAAATTTAATGTTACTGCCAATAATTAGTTATCACCCGTTACATGAGATAAAAGCGCAGTTTTATTACCGAACACAATTTTAAAACCATTAGGAGCACGAATTTTTCGGAATACGTTTGTCACACACACTTCCGGGCTCAATTTTCAACCAAGTATCTTTGGGAGAGTGACTGTCCTTTTCGAAAAAGTCGATTCTTCCATTCTGCGACTAAACTCTCAATTTGTCTTAGCACGAAATCCAAGAAATTCATGTAAATGTGCTGTACAGACCGAAAATCAGGTGTGCAACTTTGGACCTTCCGTTTACCTGGATTCGTAAAGGTAGTGGAGCTGATCTTTTTTTTGTTGGATACCTTAACACTTGTAGTTTTATATAACACCAAACATACTTTTCCGTTCTCACGTTTAATATTTAAAAAATTAAATTTAATGTTACTGCCAATAATTAGTTATCACCCGTTATTTTGGGAGTAGCATTCGAAAGGAGTTTCTTCCTGCCCGAGTGCCAGATTGCTCGGGCCGGAACACAGTTTCCTGGACCGGAATTTCAGCCTTAGACTTGTCTTGACTTTGGTCCGGGGCCTATCTTAGTAACTCGAAAATTTGCAGATTTGCATTCAAATTTGCCAATATTTGCAAATTTTGATGCAAATCTGCAAATTTTTCCAAACTTTTATGTTAGCAAGATAGGTCCTGTATTGTCCTGAAAGGACTGGACCAATTTTCATGTCGATTATCGAAAGAAATTTTCGAACTTGGGCCAAGGGTTAAAAAATCTGGCGCGAGTGAGTTTTTTATCTGGTCCAGGTAATTTATTGGTCAGTTTCATTTTTCCGGAACCGAGGTTTCCAGCTACCTCTTTAGGAATACACTCCCGGATAAGTGCAATCCGTTTGGACAGCGTGACCAAAATTTTCTCCACAGACACAATCCGGGCCGCACAGGTGAACCCTCAATGCAAAACAAAGGGCGCGAATGGACACACAAACCTGCGCACAAAAATGTTTTATAATAGCCTTTGTTCTTCCGGTGAATGCTGGCCAATTGGTTCAATGCTCATTTGTTTGGATAGGCATCCTGGGATGCAAACATGGGCATGCAAATAAATAAACGAATATAAATTAGTCGCGCAATCTCTCAAAGCTGTCATTTGGATCCGTTATTTTGCAAGGTATGTATTACTTCACGAAAAATCTGTTTTATTAGAATCAGATGAATCATGATCTGTTCCAGAATTCTAGAACGTTCTACAGTTACTGAAGAATGCTTTAGAAGATTCTAGAAAAAGCAAACTGCACCAAAATATTCTAGGATTAATTGGTGGGAATTCAAATTTTTGACCAAAAAATGAGTTTTGATACCGGAAAATTCAATTTCTTGAAGAAGCGGCAACTTGCAAGCCATTAACTTTTTGTTCAAGAACCTTCCCTGATACCGAAATAAAGCTGGTTTTGAATACGTTTCTCTGCACTCTACCAATTTACATAGTCTTTTATGCAGCATACCCAATCAGTATCATATAAAACACTGTGTATCGAAATTTAACTGTATAATTCTAAAGTATTCCAGAAATTAAAAATGCGCCAAAACATTGGTCCTAGGCGGAAATTCCACTCTCTCAGATTCCCACTAACTTCAATAATCATCGCCGCAAACATTGCCGGAGTGTATGCACAATCAGACCCTCGAGACGCGCTGTGTGTGGTCAAAGGGAAGCCGAAGGAGAGTGCAAATCATTGCGCGGACGCCGATGCCAACTGCGTGGCAGTTTTGGGAATACAAGGTCCGACACCAGCTGGTGGAACAGCTCCGGCACGTGTGCCACGAAAACCAGACGACGCACCGGATGCCGCGTGCTATTTGCCGGGTTAGAATTTTTTTGCAAAATTTTTTTGTTACCAATTTTTGTTTATCGAAAAATTTGGTGAAAATTTTGCGAAAAGTTTATAGAAACTTTTGGTGAAAACGCAAAAAAAGCACCCTTTTGGTTTGAAAGTTTTATAGTTTATTAGAAGCTGTTACCAAAAATGTAAAGTTTTTGGCGCGAGTTTGAATTTTTACTAGTAAGTTTGTTGTTTTTGGACAAATTTTTGCTAAAATTTCATAAAAAATGTGTTGGAAACATAAGAAAAATCTAATTTGCGCCAAACGTTTTGGAAACCAAATCAAATTCAGAACTAAATTTTTCAAAAATCCGAAATTCTGTTGTCGGAATTCATTTATTGGAAAGAAATTCGTTTCCAATTAACGAGAGTAGACGGTATAAAGCTTTATTACAGCCAATGCCCTGAAGGCAAATCACTGCAAGTTCACGTGTGCCAAGTGTTGCGAACTGCCGGAATATGAGTGCGATGACGAAGCAAGTAAGAATGGTTATTGATCAGCTGTTTAACTATGCTCACCATTCGAGCGTTTTTAGTGGCAAAAAGATTGAAATCTGGCGCAAATTTGGCATTGTGTTTTTCGGGAAATTTTCGCAAAATTTTGAAATTTTGAAAATATTGAAAAAAAATTTCAAATGTATGATTTTAACTCTCATAAAACGCCTAAAAAACACTTAGGAGCTCTAAAAATTGGCCGATGAAAGACAATGCCAAAGTTACGCCAAATTTGAGTCAAGATTTTGGCTCTACGACTGCTTTATAGATGAATTTGAATGAGGGTTCCTAGGAAGATATGGTCACTATTGAATTTATAAGGCCATTTAGCTAAAAAACGAAAATACTCACAAATTTTTGAAAAATAAAAAAAAAACAAATCTTCCCCAAAAAATTTGAACATTTAGGCCCAATCCAGCGATAGTGTGATTAGTTTTACCAAAGTCACAAAAAGATGATAAAATTTTCCTAAAACTGGCCCAAAAAATAAATAATAAAAAAACTTCAAAACTTCCCCAAAGAAATGTAAGCCTTCAGGCCCAATCCTGGGAAAGTGCGACAAGAAAGACTGCACCAATCCTGCGAAAAAGAAATATATGGAGATCTCCTGCCGCTCCACCTGCGGCTGGTGCAACCAACCCCTGCCACCTGATCCTAGCCGGCCCGGATGCATGGATAAGGTCAACTGCGCGCCCTGGAAAAAGTATTGCAACGATCCGAAATACGAGAAAGACCTCAAGGAAAACTGTGCCAGGACCTGCGACTTTTGCCCTAAAGGAATGAATGTAACGACGACGACGGCTTCTCCATTCAGTACTTTTTATCAGTTCACGGATCTATAGATCCATAAAATTTTTTTGTTTCAGTGGCACCTGTCCCAGGAACAGGTGCGGCCGTGGATTTGGGACAGAATTGTCTAGCGAACATTGACATGTGTAACAATCCTGTAAGTATCTTAAAGTGTGTTATGATTAAAGACCCCAAAAATATTTTTAAAATAAAAAAAATATTTAAAAAATATTTTGGACTTTTTTAAACTAAAATATTTTTAAAATATTTTTTTACTTAAAAATATTTTGCATATTTGGGAAATTTTACTTATATTTTAGGAAATATTTAGGCATTTTTGGACAAATTTTGTGATTTTTTTGGCGGAGAAATTTTACCTAAAAATTTTGCCGAAAATTTTTTTTTATTTTGCCGTTTTTCCGAAATTTGTTATATTTTGTTGAATTTTAGCTTTTAATTTAGTCTGAAGTAACAACGAAGGCTAAAAAGCAGAATTAAAGTCTAGAATCGGCAAAAAATAGCTACTTTAAAAAAATATTTTTTTTAATATTTTGCGATTTTTTTAAATATTTTAATTAATTAAAACCGGAATTAAAAAAAATATTTTTGGGGTCTTTAGTGATGACTCATAACTCGAGATTCCCGAAATCGCCGCAGAAAAATTTTTATCAGAACTTGCTTCTCATCCCAGGAGGAGTTACCAAAAGTTACCAAAAAATTTTGCCGAAAAATGTTTTTTACGAAATTTTTCAAAAAAAATTTTTTTAATTTGCTGTTTTTTTTTCAAAATTTGTTATATTTTGTTGAATTTTTACTTTTAATTTAGTCTGAAGTAACAATGAAGGCTAAAAAAGCAGAATTAAAGTCTAGAATCGGCAAAAAATAGCTAATTAAAAAATATTTTTTAAATATTTTGCGATTTTTTAAAATATTTTAATTAATTACAACCGGAATTAAAAAAAATATTTTTGGGGTCTTTAGTTATGATATATTCTGGCAGAATGCCAAAATACAAAATACTTGTTTGAATACGCGCCGAAATTTCCGCTTCAAAAGTTTGAAATGAATATTTTGGAATTTTCGAGAAACCAGGTTTATAAAAAGTTATTGTAGGCTGAAAACGAAAAAATTGTTAGTTTTTTCTCTTTCAGTGATTTTTGGCCGATTTCCGTGTATTTCACAAAAAAAACATTAGTTTTCACCGAAAAACACTGTTTTTTTGGTATTCCATAATGCAACGACAACTTGACGCAAATTTTTTGCTCGGTTCTACGACGAAAGTTTAGATTTTTACAAAAACATGACAAAAATTGAGAAATCAACGTTTTCGTTGTAGAACCAAATAAAAATTAATGTCAAATTCGTTCGCAGTATAGTCTATGTCCCAGAAAATGTCTTATGGATATTATTATTATTATATTAATATTATAAAATTATATATAAAAAGTATACAAATTTAAAATATACAAAATTGATAAAAATTGCAAGCGCTGAAAATTACAAGTAGTAACGGGTGATGCATAAAAATCGAGACTGCATTTGACTAGGTATTTTTGGGCAATTTTGTTAACACTACTTAGTGAGTAATAGCTCATTTTAAAGCTGGAGTAAAATGCTATAAAAATGCTATCATGTTAGGATCCTGGCTAAGGATCTCTACTGTATTGCTGTTTTTATAGCTCCACCGGAGCTATAATTTTGGCGGAGTTCGTATTATGTCACTTCCCGGTACAAAATTTTCGGAATAGAACTTGTACACACGGGATCGGAGGCTGTCTTCATTCGATGCCATTTTAGAAAATTATTGACAAAGCGCAGGAATGTTTGTTATATAACGTTAGAAGGTAGAAAGAAAGCCCTACAAAATAGCTTTTCATGTTTGGTGCAGAACGCCAATTTTTGAACATTTAACAGCGCGCGAATGCAGTCTCGATTTTTATGCATCACCCGTTATTTCCGTTTTTTGTATCACTAAGCATTCAAAAAGTATCGATTCTGTTTCTCTGATTCAATTTAAATTCAGCTATTCCGGCAAATAATGCAAGAGAATTGCGCTGCGACCTGTAGAAACGCGCCACCTGCGCCTGCCGGAACGATAACGACAGTCGCACCTGTCATAGGCAGGGACATAAGTGAGTTGTTGGATGGTCTCGACTGCGTGGATGCGAATCCAAAGTATGCACTTTTGATATATTTATATTTTGACCTCTATAATAATGATACATCTGTCAAATGGCATGTTGGTGCAATTACTGATGAAAAACATGATGGATAACTGATTTTTGGTGTATTTTGCAAAACGTTTATACAGTCAACCCTGACTTAAGTTGCACCCCAAAGGGAGGACCGCAGAGTGCAACTTGACTCAGGGAGAAATTAATACAAAATTGCACCTGGACACTGACCTCAGGGTGCAACTTAAATCAGGATTGACTGTATAGGGACATTTAGAACAAATTAGCCATTATCGTCAAAAGATATCCAAACTAAGTTATATTTATTCTTTTAAATTTCACTTTTCCCTCTTTAAACGGGGGCTAGCTCAATTCTGATATTACAAACTCCCTCTAAAATCGTATTCTAGAGGGAGTTAGCAAAATCAGATTTGAGCTAGCCCCCTTCTAAAGGGGCTAAATGAAAAGGCGCGAATTCAAACGGTAAATAAAATTGCACGAAATTAGTTCGCCAACCGGTACATTACAATTCAATGCAAAACCGAAGCTGTATTCTAGCTGTGTCACCCGGGTGATACAGAGGGCTTATCCTAAGCTATTTTATTGTTTCAGCTGTGCCACTTGGGAACGACGAAGGAATTTCTGCACGAATACATTTTATACAAGTCAGAGCAAAGAAGACACGTGTGCGAAAACCTGTGGATATTGTTGATGACGTTGGCCAAGTAATAATATAAAATTCGAGAATGTTCGATAATAATCAATTTTTATGTTAATATTGCTTGTTTAATAACCTTTTTTCAATAAAACATAAATTTATTTTACTAGCGATTTCCTTTTCGACGAAATAGTGTGCAAGCGCTCTTTTCGTATGATCAAGAATAGATACGAATTACAAGCCATACACAGGTGGTTTATTACAGGTAATACGATAACGCTTACAAGGCCATTCTTCTAGGTTTAAACCTAAGCATGGACATACTTTGGTTATATTATTCCGGAAAACAAGATGCTCTAGAATATTAGTGATTCTAACTCAAATTTGTCGGATTCGGGAAAAACGGGTAGACCACACACATCGGTATAGTGAAACTGTTTTGATTCGACGATTAATGATTTATTTTCAAACAGGCAATACAATAATCCGCAAAGTGCAATAAATAGTCAAATTTTGCAAGATACAATTATACAAAAGATGGTTTTTTTAATTAGAATTCATGTCATAACTATTCGCTCGTGTATGGATAACTGAAATCATAAAATTCAAAATCGCGAAGGTCGATTCCCAATCCAGACCACTCCTTCAAATTCTGTAAATGAATTGCCATCTTCTGATCCTCGGCTTCATTCACCACACTGCTGTGCCACAGGCGATAAGCGCGTCCAGAATCACTGTGGCTGCCCGGAAATTCATTGTGTGTGAAAAATGAAAGGCGCTCATTTGAGGCAATTCTGTTCAAGACGAATGTATGGTTGCCTTCCAAACATAGAGGGCCTTCTTGACTTTCGACGAAAGTGATGACAAAATCGGAGAGCAGCAAATTTTTGTACTTGAATGCCTGAAATAAGCAAGTTTACGCAAAGAAAATAGAGCCACTAGCTACGAGATTGGATTCGGATACGCTACATTTAATAGAGGATAATGATTTTCAGATTCATGATGTTCATATTTTCCAGATTTTTGCTATAATAAACATCGGGGAAATATTAGTCTTTAATCCTCCTAGTAAGCTAGCCCTGTCAGTACGTAACATGACCGTTAGACTACTTGCACCGCTGATTTTTGGGCAAGTCATAGTTTTCAATGTTCGCACGAATGTGCTCATAGCGGTTTTCGAAAAATTTAGACCAAAGCCTTCTGTTGATGACAACTTCAAATTGGCTGTCCGAACTTCAATTCTAGCTCAGATCTGTCCTTTCTATAATTAAGTAAACTTTACAACTCAATCTTACCCGATAAACATTGCTTATTTTTGTCGGTCCGTCTCTCCAAAATTTTACATAAAATGCCGTAGAAAAGAGTTCGGTACGCGCAAATGGCGATTTGAATTTGCGCCAAAACATAATTGCATGCCAAAGGGGTTAAAAGAGGCCGCTGAAAATTTTTAATGAGGGGGATTACTCGGCAGGGGTCTCCTCTAGAGATTGGGAAAAAAATTAGAGTGGGGCCTTATTAGAGTAAAAAATTTCACAGTCAACACTTTTCCCTATTAGAGGAGGCTCTGTTCAGCATCAGGAAAAGAGCCTCCCCTAATAGGGAAAAGTGTTGACTGTGAAATTTTTTACTCTAATAAGGCCCCACTCAAATTTTTTTACCAATCTCTAGAGGAGACCCCTGCCGAGTAATCCCCCTCATTAAAAACTTTCAGCTGCCCCTTTTAACCCCTTTGGCACGCAATTATGTTTTGGCGCAATTCAAATCGCCTTTTGCGTGTACCGAACTCTTTTCTACGGCATTTTATAGGCATACGATTCAATCTTACCCCATAAACATTGGTCGGGCGCGGTGCGCCCGACCACCCCCTTGGAATTTGGGGAACTTAGAACATATAAGTTTACATATAGACAAAATTTTAGCCAGACTTAACCTTACATGTACCTTAACATTTGAGCAATCCAAATTATTAACTCACGTCCTTAATCTGCTGCACAATATTCAAAATTAAACATCTAGGAAAATGGTTTAATATGACATGTTTTTCTATAGAATCCATGTGTGCCAAGCTTCTGCCGCTGCTGAGCCAATCCAGTAACATACGAATGATATCTTTGTCGGGTATTATGTCATCATGCCAGAATTCGAGTTTGATTCTGGAACAAGTTTGCAGACCGTCTGTCAATACTTTGAGGTCCGAGAACGGGCAACACGACCAACTCATATAGATGTGAGATGGCTTCTGGAAAACGTTTTGAAGGAGGTAATGCATTTGGTTCCTCATATCCTTGTTATACAGAATATCGATCAGATCGTAATGTATCGCAGATCCAGTAAACGATTCTTTGGCGTCACGTAAAAACTGCAGTGTGGATTCTTCGAGCAATCTATATATGTATACTTTCCGGAAGTGAACATAGAATTCTGGGATTGGCTTTTTTTGGAGCTGATTGGTTTCAAGCGTAATAGAACTCGGAATACGAACACATTTATATCGCCTGGATTTGAAGATATTGAGAAAGCTGAGTGGGCGTTTAGCTCTTGGAAATAATATTGTATTGATGACGTGAGTAGTCGGTACATTATGACGGGAGCTTGCAAGGTCGTAGAGCTGATGATTCACCAGTTGTACTTGTCTGCATAATTGTTTGCGAGAAAAGTATCGAAGAATTTCGGACCACACATCAGATGGAAGCGAGCTGAAAGAAATGTACAGTTTCAGGAATCTTAAGAAGGGAAGATGAAACCAAAACAAACTACTAAAAATTGTTCAAGTCCGAAATGTTTTTACCTACGATCTGCTCAGACATTTATCTGGCTCAAAAAGCCTGATTGTTATAGAACTGTCATTATGATCATTTTTTGCGTTTTTCTCTATGAAACACCCAAAACAACAACAAAATCTCGCTAGATGTTGGGTAGGATAGCGACTTCCTCAAAGTTTTTGTGTACACAAATGATTTGGTCATTTAAAAAATTGATGGGGCACGTTAGTTATGATAAATATAACATCAAACATTCATTTCTTTTCGAAAATTTCCAAGAAAAATCCTAACCTATCACAAATTTCTGCAATAAACACGGTTTCGGATTTTTATTTTGTAAGGTTACATAAAACTTACATCGCAAATTTTTGTTTCTGAAAAACCACCGCGACATTCTTCTTTCTCTTGAACATAGCGATCTTTGAAGAGCGAATTCCAGTGCTTTAGAAAAATGAATCAATTTGTCGGAAAGTTGGCGATGAATTGAACAGGTCTAAAAATTTTTTCTTAAAATTTGCAACCGAATTAGAAATTTGAAGTTGAAATTGAATGAAGTTCTTTGGAAATCAGTAAATCTCAGTGTTACGTTAGTGCATAGAGATAATAATAATAAAGAGCAATATTTGTGAACGAAAAGAAAAAAAGAAAACACTACAAGTTCATTGGCAATGCATTTCTCATTACAAGTCACATTGTGTCATTTATATGAATGATGAGAAATGTCCTCAGGAAACATCACTCAAATTATGGACTATTTCTCATTGGACTCTTCCAGTTTGAAAGATGAATGGTTAATCCATTCATCTTTCAAACTGGAATCCATTATGGATTTAAAAAGTTGTCATAGAGCCCATAGAGACAAGATTTGTCTAAAACGCAAACAAAAGTTGTATATTGCGCCAAGTGATGTGCTATGGTAAGCTTAGCTTTACTAAAATGAAAACAAAATTTTTCCTATTTCCGTCAAAACTAACATAATGTGCCCAGAAAACTTCGAGAAGACGCAATACCAAACTTGCAATAGGTTTGAGATTGGTTTCTGATCGACCGGCTACATAGTAGTTCTATACGAAATTGAGGCAAAGTTTAAACTGTGCCACTTGGGACGATGAAAGAAGACATTCTATGTGTCGAAAACATTCTATTTTTTGGGGGGTTTTTCGGCCGTATTGTTTGAACATATTATCTGTCCATCTGAATATGCATGGATAGAAATGGAGTTCGAGTTGGCTAGGTCCCGAGTGGAAAGGTTACAATACGACAATCAATACAATTTTCATTGAAATATTGAGTTAAAACACAACACTAATATTATTTTCACCAGGATTGGTCGTCTCCAGACCGATAATGCAAGTTTATTCATAAAAAATATGCAACAACAATTAATTATCAGATTAATACGCTAAGTTCACGGCGCTAATCGATAATTGATACACAACGCCAAACCTGCACATCACTGGGAACAGAATTCAAATGCCCATTCTATCCATGCATATTCAGATGGACAGATAATATATTACCCAGAAACGCATCAAAGCAGGCACTTGGCTGATAGGGACACTTGACAAAAGTCGCGGACAGTTTGGATGTGCGGTTATATTTCGAAAGATCTTTTTCGCACAAGTTTGGTCGTATTTTTTTGGCTTGTCAACCATCATCGCTTTCAAATTCTCGCTTCACCACTACTTCCTGTATCGATTGAACTAATAAAATGATGCATCGTTTAAATAATTTTGATATTTATTGTCGAATGAGTCATATAATAAAATCACAAATCAGGCATGCAAAATTCAACTGAAATATTTTCATCGAAATCTCTAATTGTTACATTCCATTCTGAAAAAATAACGTTCAAGCTCAAGTCGTCCTATCTTTTGAATCCGTCGTTTGATTGGACTCTTCTGCTCCACTAGCGGAATCGCCATACAAATTACGATGCTGAACGGTTCCAAAGTCATTTTCGTCTTCGAGCATAGTCAAATTCGCAAATCTTGATCCAATTGAAGATAAGGCCCCAACTGAATTTGATCGTAGCCGACTTATGGCAGAAGACGTTCCGGGTTCCGAAGATTCTGAAGTATCTGAAAAATATTTTTTATATGACAACAATTTTCTGGCAATGTTGCTGCACAAAATAGGTCCTAAAAAATCCATACCTTGCACATTTAACTGCCAAACAGATTGTGATCGCTGTTGAGCGAAGTTCGCTGAAAGTGTATACATGTATGACATAATGAATACCAAAAAAAGTTGTACAATTAATGCAATTCTCATACAATTCTGATCATTTTCTGGCGTTTCAAGTTTATAATTGACATTTCCAGTAATGACGGACATTACAAAGATGCTAACAGTCATAGACAATGTTTTACATTTCTCCAAAAGTCCATCCAAAATCAAACGTTGGTTAAAAAATCGATAACATGGCCCACCTGCATGCTGGGCGTTTGAAGAAACATCCCCCAATGACTTGGATGGAAATCCAGGCGGTTCCGCAGTGTATTTGAAGTGCACTTAATATTAAACAATTATTAGCTATTACGTATTTTTAGCATATTATACCCATTTATACTATTCTAAAATATTGTATTTCCTGGACCCTTGAAGCCACATATATAATTTTACAAAAAATTCATTTTGATTTTGCGCCAAAATAGTTGTCGCATTTTTATTTTTACAAAAAGCCATTTACAAGCCTTTACCAATTTGTGCGAATTGAAACTAAATTTACTTATTTTTCACAAAATCATAACCAACCTATGTTTGGCTTCGGCACATTATTGATCAAACATGTACGGGTTCTCACATGAGCTTTAATTTTGTTACTGAAAGCCTGAAATTTGCTCAGATTAGACAGGCTAGGGAAAGATCTCGTGTGCTGGTAAACGACAGACACGAACGTAATGTGTTCAATCGATCCTTTCCAAATTTGGTTGTCCGTAAATTTTTTCTGGTAATTTATCGCTTGATTCATCTTTCTCCAAACGAGTTGTGCCGCTGACTGTTCGTCATTGAAGCGACGATCATCCCTATAATAAAGAGCGTTATAGATTCCCATCTCGAGTATAACTGCGTGCTTCTGCTCTTTATTGACTAGCGCAAAGTCGATTCGACCCATTTTCGACTCCTTAGTGCCAGCCGCTGTTCCTTTATCCATATCTACTGTCGGGGACACTTTTTCTACCCATGGCTCAACGCCGACTTCGTTTGAATGCGAGAAACGTCTGACGGAAATATTGAGACAGCCGCATAGGAACTGTTCGCTTGGAACTCCGAACTTGGTTGGATCATTCACTCCACCTTGCACAATGCCAGATTCAGAAGCTTTGACCCATAATTTCTCGAACGCTGTTTGTAGCTTTTTCACCGGTGCCTAAAAACAACAGAAATCAAAAGAATCTTATTTTTACTGAGAAATTAGAGAGCATTTTTTTATTCGAGATCGCAATAACAATCACATCTAAACGACATGCCAAAGCGCTTTAAAAACTGCTTTAATTTCAATATTACCAAAGTATGCTTTGTTGAAAAATCAAACTGTAGCTAAAAATAAATTCGTATTCCCTCCAATTTTGACAGAAAAGTAAAACATTCAATTTTATAATCAAAGATAAGCCCAGCACGTCTCCACGTATTTGAGCATGACTATAATTCAAGTCATAACCATAAATGCTGCAGTATTCATCTAGCACCATCCATAATTTATAATAAAATCAAACCGTAGCTGTGACGCTTTCTCGGTTGAAACATTCAATAATCTCCTTAACGCTTTCATGTGCAAAATCGGTTTGGTCTTCGTAAATGCTCTCAATCCGCTGTTTGATGAACTTTCTACTGACGAGGTTTGGCAATGTCAGAGTTAGCGTATCTGAAGTCGTCTCTATGCTCACTAAAACTCCTGCCTGGCACAAGATTTGTAATAAGACCGTTTTTTCAGCGCTTTGTAATTTGACCCGCTGAATCAGCTTAGAATACAGTCGTTCAAATTCGGCGCAATTATTCCAGCGATTAATCTTGAGAGAATGCGTGTCGTCTAGCAATGAAGAAAGATCTCTGACGATTTCCGCGTTTTCTAGCAGAGCTTTCACCAGTTTGTTATCAAACGCTCGACGTAACGGAATGTTGTAGTCGTCAGCATTTTTTCCAAAAACAACTTTGTCGAATTCCGAATGATCTAATTCGCCATTCAGCATCTCAAAGGTCGGAGAAATCATTGCCGACTCGTTGTCTCTAAAAACTACAATTGTATGAATGGCATAGGGCCCATAATTTGAATTTTCAAAATGTATCGGCGACATTTGGCGCAGACATGTGCACAACAAAACAATTGCTTCCCAAATGAATTCTCTTTCATAGCAGAAAGTAACAAGTTCAATTTAAGATTTAATTATCAGGCAGGTTAGATCCACCTCGCCAGAATGTATAGTCTGACTTCCAAAACGCTTTAAAAAACATGTATTTTTAACCTCTTTTCTGGTTGACTTACAGCACTGTATGACTTACAGTTTTACTTACCTTTTGCATGATCCCCAAATTTTATCTAACAGTGCTTTGTCTTTTTCCTGGCTTCCAAATACATGACTATCCTCGAACATCTGCTTTGGAAATGTGAAGAATCTGGCCGCCTCGTTATCGAAGATATCCATAACATTAAATCCGTTAGTTTTCAAATTCTGCTTGATGTATGTGGTGCCAAAGCAAATGGATTTATCGAAATATCTAAATGCAAGGAAAATGTATCAAATATTGCTAAACAGGGAATACAAAAATTTTAATTTCTTAGAAGCGTTTATTTGTTGTATTCTATCTTATGACCGAATTCTCTACTTGTTCTACTCTCTTAAATACAGCTAAGTCTCTAATGCAATACCTTCTATGCATTGTTATAATTTTAAGTCTGAAAACAAACATACCCATTCGTCTGAAGCAAGTCGCGCAGGAAGTTCATGAAGATTCTCAAAACGTCAGAAATATCGGCGCCTTGTTTCAGCGCATCTTCAATGCAATAGTCTACGTTGTCTATGAGTAGAACCATTTTTCGAGTCTTCTTGTTTAGCTTTCGAATAAAGATGAGCACTTTGTTGATGTAAACTATTTCTTGGCTCGGTGTTAGCCCTCTCTCGTCCTCGATAGCCTTCAACTAAAAGCAATAAGTAAATATATGGCAATAAAATGATAGGTAAAGAGGGAATTGATTGGTTAAACGCGCGTTCGTTAAACTTCTGAGTAAGCAAACTTACATGAAGATCCTGTAACTCGTCCAACTTTTCACCACGAATTATGCCCTTAAGGCTGTCATATTTGATCGAGGCGACGTAGCATTTCGGCTGTTTTGCAACGTTTATTTTGAAGACTGCCATATCGAGCTGAACAACGAAACATTGACCGATAAAATCATGCAATTTTGGATCTCGCATCGCTAGAGAATTGGCTTGGAAGTCCTAAATATTACTTTATTTTTCTGCGAATTAATTATGTTTTTAAGATATACAGTTTGCGACAAAGCTATGGCCGCGTCCCTTTTTGTATAGACGAGGCGTGGAATTTCATAAAAATCATCTAAAAATTAACGTCATGTTCGTGATCAGCGCATCAAGTTACCCTAGAAAACACTTTTTCAGGCAAAAAAATCGAAAAAAATTTTAGATTTTTAGATGATTTTTATGAAACTCCACGCCTCGAGATGCGGGGAATCCGAATTCAAACTTTTTTTGATGCGGGGCACGCAATTCTGGATCTTTGGCTCGAGTTAGAAGTTTTTGCCGTTTTCTTGGCATTCTGCCCTAATCGCTTATTTTGACCGCCTTGTGAGATATTTGGGATTTCCAGGTACGGCCAATTCGATTCTGAGCTCAGATTGTTAACCCGTTTTGGTATAAGTCTGGAATTCTGCTCAAACTCAAAAATTAACTCAAAAATTGTTTTTTTGTCAAAAAGTCACGGAATAACCGCCATTTTAACGTGATACAAAAAATAAGTCCAGATTCGGAATCAGCACACCGAAAAAGCCCTAAAAAGAAACACTGGAGAAAATGTATTCTCATTTTCAAAAAATTTATTTTTTAACGTTTCACACCTATGGTTAGAAAAATTTAAATTTTGGAAAATTTTTAGCAAGAGCTGCTTTTAGATGTTTTTCCTTGCACTAATTTAGAATCTGGACTTATTTTTTGTGTATCGCGTTAAAAATGGCCGTTTTCACTGATTTTTTGAAAAAAAAACCACTTTTATAGTTAAAATACTGTGTTACTAGTTAAAAATCCGAGCTAAAAATCGAATTCCCCGCATCAAAAACCCCCACTCGTGTGAATGACTGTAAAAAGACGCGAAAAAATGGCGATTTTTCAAAAAGATATTTTATTTGATTGTCACGTTATTTTGCACAGCAATATAGAATTATATAAGCAAATTTGGTCGGAAGCAAATTTTGCCGGAATTTCCTTATACAAATTTTACTTGTTTATCAGATTTTTTTCAACACGGGAAAGCACAAAAACACCTTTTTATTTGTTCCGATTTCAAATTTTGACCAACTTTTAATGCCACTTTTTTGGCTAAAAATGGCATATTTTAACCAGAAATCAACCAAAACCATACATTTACCAGAAATTTAATAATAAACAAATCAAATTACTCATTTTGTGTGCGTAAAATGAGTAATCGCTCTATTTTGATAACGAGCTGAAATTTCTTGAAAGGCATGTTTTTTAAAACGGACAGTTTTTGTGACCTGGTATGTATATTCAAAGTAAAAACATTTTCAATCGCAGTAAAAAATGAAACTGAAACTAAAAACGCGTCTCGATTGTAAAATTAATAATCTGTTTTTTACAGACAATAACAGTATCCAGGTAATTCAAAGCAATTCAAGGCAAAGTAACAAAAATATGCCCACCTGTATTTTCGAGTCGTCGCTTGATTGTAAAAGCATATGAGCCGTGGACAAGAAAAATGTTTTTCCCGATTTTGGAGGGAGCAATACGAAACAGCTTTCCTCCGATTTGCAAAGAATTACTTTCAGAAATAACGAGTTGTCGAAATAGAGCGTGTTCTGACGAATAATCTCGTCTGGAAATCCACTGGCAAGCTTTACTTCTGCTTCTTCCTTCTGGTCCATATCCTCGGGATTCATTTTCCTTAATAAAACAAAATTACTGTAAAACATTTATACAGTCGAGTCTTTTTATAGGCTCTTGGGGATAGATAAAACATGCGTTACAAAGAGGCTGAAATTAAGGCCGCGTTATATGGAGAAAATGGGCGTTATATAAAGACTTTTCCCTTTTGTATTAGTAAAAACCACAGGACCGGAAAAAGCCCGTGTTATGAAGAGACTCGACTATACCTAAAAGAATGTTCAAATCTATCATCCCGGCTGGGAGTACTGAATTGCTTGACTCAAAAATACCCGACTAAGCCTTGTGATAAGAGTGAAAATTTTATGAACAAGCCATTGCTGAACTGATTGAAACTAATGTAAAATTTATTTGGGCCTTTCAAGTCATATTTCTAGAAGACATAGCCTCTTTGTAAGAAAAGACAAGTTAAGAATTTTCCCAAAATGATACCGACAAAAGTGTGTGAGGGACACAAACTGCATAAAAATTTGCACAAACGAAGAAACTGCACAAAAAACCAATAACAAAGATAAAAGGATAAAGCTGTTCGGTTTAAAGCCGTACAAATTCCATAAAATATAGGTATAGTCCATGCTAAATTTGTCGTGCGATGAAAGAGATCAAAGTCCAAAAGAATAGCGTCGTTCAAGACAGAAAACCTTCCCTTGCCCTAATACAAAGTTATGCAATTGGCAATGCGTTTCTCATTACAAGTCACATTGTGTGATTGAGATTAACGATGAGAAATGCCCTCAGGAAACAATAATCAAATTATGGGCTATTACATATGGGACAATGATCACCAATGGACCATTGGACAATGGCTCCAGTTTGACAGATGAATGGATATAAATATAAAATATAAATATGTTACGGACGGACGGACGGATAATGGCGCTATAGGAAACGGGATCATAAGATTTGCAAACGGGAGGAAATCAGCACCAAAAAGTAGAGCAAGACGAAATATGTCGAAAATATCTTTAAAATATAAACATTTCAGGAAGAATTAAGAAATCTAACTCTAATCCGAAAAAATAATAGTAGTGCGGAAAAGGTCAATGCATTTTGGAATAATTTTCAGATGGGTCCAGTAGACTCAAAAATGGGATGTTAGACATTTAAGCGTTTAAATTTAGACGTATAAATTTAGAAAATTCTTTCAGAAGGAAACGCTGTGGAGAGGTTAAAATGAAAACTAAGGGAGTCCTGGAACTTTGTAAAGATATAAAGTTGATTCGAAAAGAGTAGCATTACAGAGCGAAGCTAAAATATAGCCTCGAAACGGGTAAGAATTACTTTTGAAATCATTCACAAAAGCGAAATGGAAGTTCTGGCTCTTTTAAAGAAATGGAGTTGAAAACTGGTAGACAGCAGAGCTTTCTATTCAATGATAACAAAACTCTCCGCCACAGCCTTTAGAAATCATTGGAAAGCGATGACTAATTTTCGGTGGAAACAAGTCTCCTAAACCATTCAACAAAAATCTTGTCTTTGAATATAAAAACGTGGTTTAGTAAAAAGCTGTCTGGGCTAACTATATTGGCTAGGGACTAGTCCTATTAGCGACAAAAACGTAGAAGTGAGGCTAAACGAGTACTTTTGAAATCATTAATTTATATATTACTAAAAAAGTTGACATTACATTCACAAATTCATATTCACATCACATTCGTTTCCCTCGTTGGAAAGACAACAACGAATGCGCGCAGCTGGGAAACAGCAGGAAATAGTGGCCGGCGATTCGCGCTTACTAGAAAACTTCGATAAAGCTTCGATGAAGCCTTCCTTTGCATTTATCGAATTTACCCACCATGCATTATGATCATTTTTGAGCTTACTTTGAAGGAAAATATGAAAAATAGCACTTATCAAAAAATACGTAAAACTTAAATCGCAAATTTTTGTTCTGCAAAACCACCGCGACATTCTTCTTTCTCTTGAACATAGCGACCTTGGAAAAACAAATTCCAGTGCTGTAGAAAAATGAATCAAGTTGCAGGAAAATCACCAAACTTGCAATAGGTTTGAGATTGGTTTCTGATCGACCGGCTACATAGTACAGGGTGGCTCAAAAAAATTCAATTTTTTGACAGCTTTATATTTCTTTAGTTTTGATGCGACCTGATTGATGTTAATATCTTAAAAACTGCTACTATCTGAGCTTACTTATATGCAAAAAAGAACTCATTCGTCATAGGGGAATTTCATCGGTAACAGACCCTCTGAATATACCGCACTTTGCAACTTTTTCCATACAAATTGAAATTCATTTTCTCGATGACAAAAATTTTGACCAAAAATGCGATGTTTTGGATCCATGTGGGGGACCACATGGTATGGAAAAATTGGTCAAATTTTTTACCATCGAGAAAATGAGTTTTTCGGACAGCATTCGACTCACTGAACAACTTTGTGGTCAACGGCTTGGTCGTCTGTGACGATTTTAGATGTGCTTGGGGCAAAAATGTGTCAAAAATAGGCCAAAAAATGACGAAAAAAATAAAATTTTCCGTAGATAGCCGCAGAATAGCCTATCTTATCCAGAATTTCACGGCGGATCGGAATCTGACCTTGGTTTTGGCATTTCCTCTGTAAAAAGTGGTCGAAACAGGCCTCCGAAATTTCAATTTGTATGGAAAAAGTTGCAAAGTGCGGTATATTCAGAGGGTCTGTTACCGATGAAATTCCCCTATGACGAATGAGTTCTTTTTTGCATATAAGTAAGCTCAGATAGTAGCAGTTTCTAAGATATTAACATCAATCAGGTCGCATCAAAACTAAAGAAATATAAAGCTCTCAAAAAATTGAATTTTTTTTGAGCCACCCTGTAGTTCTATACGAAATTGAGGCAAAGTTTAAACTGTGCCACTTGGGACAATGAAATCTAAAAAACTTGGGACGAAAAAATCTATCAAATCTATGAAGGCACTTCGCAAATTCAGCGAATGGTCATCTCGAGACAACTGCTCCAGAAAGTGGCCGAGACTGGAACCGCCTCTTGAGACGAACGGAGTCAACTCCAGCCGGAGTCGACACTAAAAACGTGAAACTTGAATGACTTTAAATAAAATTGTGTAGGTGAAAATTGTTTATTTTCCGGAAACGTATGATATCATTCATAACTAGAGCCGGTTTTACGTAAACACAAAATTGTTTATTTGACCAAGTAAAATAAAAAAGTGTATGCGTTGTATTCGGAAATGGCTGAAAAACAAAGTTGCGACACTAATTACATAGGATTTTCTTCAGTCGAGCTTATGAAGAAAAATAATAATAATAATAAGTATGCCAGAGGCGTCTCAAAACTCGTGAAGCGTAAAGTATATATAGCTATAACGCGGTTATGAAGAAATATTTTTGAATCGCTATGAGAAAAAGTATAATTTCTCATATAATATTACGCTAACCCCGTCTGACGATTGTATTCTCATTAGTATATTATAGCTGCATTTTTAGTTCCACAGACAAAACCGGAACTACCTCCGTTGTTGGAACCACCGGTCAATTCCATATAGCTATAACCCGCTCAGGGCCCTGCGGTCATATGGGTAAATTCAGGTAATTACCCGGGGTCCAGCTTTTGGAAGGAGAAAAAAACAAAGGGGGACCAAAGGAAAATTAATTGGTGGCAATTTTTGGCAAACAAGCTTAATATTTCAAAAAACTTTCGCCTGCGGCGCTATTTTCTCCTCAACTTTGTAGTATGTCTCACTGTTTTTCCTAAATTTGGACAGAAAATTTGTGCAATTTTCAATAAATATTCAAAAATTTCAATGTTATAATTTATTTCAGTGATAAATTTTAGTCAATTTTTAAGAGAAAGCCAATTTTTTCAAAAATTTTTGCCTGCGGCGCTCTTTCTCTCGCGAATTTTTCCATATAATTTATTGGCATTATGGTTTTGGCGCGAAATTTAGAAATTTTAAAAAATTCACCCCTAAGAATGCGCTTGAAAAAAAGTACCAGGAGTTCAAAAATTCTCACCGCAGGGCACTGAACCCGCTATGAAGAAACAATTGGTTTGGCTAGTAAGTCTTAATGGAATTTTGAGCGAAAATTCATAACACTTACGAAGAACAAAGCAGCGACAATATACTAATGAGCATACAAATGTTAGACGTGTTAGTACAATATTAGATGGGAAAAAATACTTTGCTTATGGCGGTCGAATGAGCAATAGCTCTTCATAAGGCAAAGCGACCGTTAGTCTTTCGCTCCACAAATTTTGAGTCACCTCTTATATAATTATTTCTCCAAAATTGTTTCTCCCAAACTTCAAGTTTTAAATCCAAAGTCAGAACATCATCCAAACTTTCAGATTCTGGAACACTATTAGCGATGAATTCTTCAAGCCAAATATCTTCTGAAAAGGAATACGTCAAATATTTAAATCTAGTATTTGATGTCATAATTGTACTCTGTCACACCACAACAATATTCTTCACGTTTCATGTAATTTATAGTTCGAAATATGATAAAAAATCAACAAAATTGAAACGTATTTCGAATTCGTTTTTCATATTTTTATATATTTTTTATTTATTTTTTTATATACTCGAAAAATGGTAAAAAATTTTTCTTGGTGGGATCTATCGACTATCTATCAAGTGTTTTGAATACGCTTACTGATAACTAGGGAGGGGATTTTTAGGTCATTACCTAAAAAACCTAAAATCACCTAAAATGCGATTTTTGCCAAAATTTTAGGTGATCACCTAAAATGACCCGAGATCACCTAAAAGTCACCTATAATGGCAATTTTTTTCATAATTTAAGCTCAAAATTTCAAAATTTTCAATAAAACTTTCCGAAAATCTCCAAAAAATAAAAAAAAATTTTTTGGAGATTTTCGGAAAGTTTTAGTGAAAATTTTGAAATTTTGAGCTTAAATTATGAAAAAAATTGCCATTATAGGTGACTTTTAGGTGATCTAAGGTCATTTTAGGTGATCACCTAAAATTTTGGCAAAAATCGCATTTTAGGTGATTTTAGGTTTTTTAGGTAATGACCTAAAAATCCCCTCCCTAGTTATCAGTAAGCGTATTCAAAACACTTGATAGATAGTCGATAGATCCCACCAAGAAAAATTTTTTACCATTTTTCGAGTATCATGTGGTCCCCCACATGGGGAAAAATCGATTTTCAAACAAATTGTAAAATTTTTAGACAAATAGTGTCTTTACAGTACTTACAGAAACTGAAAAACTTTACATGCAATCAACCCTTATAAGGGCATAACGAAGTACTTAGGCGTTAGGTTTAGGCTACTTAGGTTTAGGCTTAAGGCTGATTACACGTAAAGTTCTGCATCTCTGCCTTTTTTGCAGGCGAGAGAGCGTTGTTAGGCAAAAGAGAAATTGTCTTTTAGTCTCCAAGTGTGGTCTCCAATTAAATTCACGCATTCAATTTGTAAATTCCTAACAGGTATTTCACAAATATTGTTTAAGGCGGCAGAAACTACGATCCTTACGCTCATCTGTGGTTCGGTCTTGGGATGATAAATTATGCAAGCTTGTCTACGCTGTCTTCATTATTGCTAACGCTTGACAGATGCTTAGCATTGACCTTTCCAATGCGCTACATGACTTGTATAGTAAAATGGTTTCCGCGGCTTACTCTAGCCTGCTTTATCTTGAAGAGTGTATTTGTGGCTTTTCATATGCTTAGAGAAATTCCGCTGGACGTAGAAAAAGGTTGGTTGTGGACTGATTTACATAGGCCAAACTGATTTTAGGCAGAACTAGTTCTAAAATATAGACAAAAACTATAGATTTGGCTGACAAGTTTTGATGGAGTTTTCAATCAGCCATATTTCATACGTTGTTTATTAAACTACCTTTTTTCACTACGAATAATAAAAATTGTAAAATTCGTAATCGTAAAGGTCGATTCCCAATCCAAACCAATGCCTCAGATTTTGTAAATGAATTGCCATTTTCTGATCCTCGGATTCATTGATCACTCTCCGGCACCACAAAAAGGGTGGTGGATTATGAGAGCGGAATTATGCTATCAGGTTTCAACCCTATTTTTAGCTCTCTTTTCAAGCTAAAAAGAAAAGAGCTCCCAAGCCAAAGACCCCCCAAAGAAGTCCCAAGCCGTTAATCTAATCATGTTTGGGAAGCAATAAAAAACCTAAGCAAGGCTCCATAGAGCAAGAACTTGGCCATCAAATGGTATATAACACTCATTAGCGGTTTTGCGCTATGTAAAAGAAATTTATCTTTAAACATTTCATCACGACATGTTAGCCAAACCAATAATTTAACCAAATAAGATGTCGAAATTTATTTGGGAGAAGATTTTATTCGCGCCCTGTCAACAAACTCATGTGTCACTAAAAACTTAATTTAGTGCACTATTGTCAATATGTACCGTGCGTATTACAAAAGTATCACTTATTGGTGCCGAGTTATGCGAAATTTGGTCTAGGTGGATTAAACATATTACTTAGTTGTTATTTACTACGTGCAATGAAATGGAATACCGAAAATTGGTATGATTTTTAATATGGGGTGACGCAGCTGATTTTTTACATAATAAGCCGCTCCTTATATTATTACTAGGGAGGGGATTTTTAGGTGATGAAAAGTGCCATTTTAGGTACCTAAAAAGGTGATGAAAAATGGCAAAATAGGTGATAAAATAGGTGAAAAAGGTGAAAATAGGTGAAGCTTTTTGGTCACAATAATCAAAAATTTTCGCGATATTTCTTTCTTTCGCGATACTTCTCTTGCGCCTAAAACTGCGTTGAAAATCAATTTTCAATCAATTTTCAAAAAAAATTTCTAAATTTTCAATAAATTTTTTCGAAAAATTTCCAAAAAATTTCCGAAAAAAATTTTTCAAAAAATTTTTCCAAAAAATTAAAAAAAAATTTTTTTGGAGATTTTCGGAAAGTTTTATTGAAAATTTTGAAATTTTGAGCTTAAATTATGAAAAAAATTGCCATTATAGGTGACTTTTAGGTGATCTAAGGTCATTTTAGGTGATCACCTAAAATTTTGGCAAAAATCGCATTTCAGGTGATTTTAGGTTTTTTTAGGTAATCACCTAAAAATCCCCTCCCTGATTATTACTATAATTATTATATCCCCCCAGTCAGCTAGCCCTGAAATCCAACCGAACCTGGCCGTGGGTCAGGTTTTTGTCCGCCCGATTTTTGGCTCAGTGCTAAATGGTTAGACACCAGGCACCAGCCGGTACAGGTTCGATTCCGCGCGAGGTAAATCATTTTTTGACACCGGGAATTTTTGTACTCGGGGGTTTTCAGAGGTGCTGAATCCAGAAAAAATATTATTTTTGAGGTGATGGTACCCCCGGGGTACGAAATTTTTCAAAATTATTTTTCAAAGATATTTTGCCGTTTGTGATGCTATTTTGCCGTTAGAAGTGATAGCTTAAAATGTTCTTACGGATGTGCTGATTATGTTTAAAAAAAATAGACCAAAAGTTTAGACATTTTCTGTGTGTCAGGTTTTTCTCCCGCTTTTTCTGGAAGGCTTTTCTGTTATTTTACCTTACCTCATAAACAGTCCTGTGGTCGGGCGCGGAGCGCCCGACCTCCCCCCCTGGAATGTGAGGGAACTTAGAGCATATAGGTAAACATATAGACAAAATGTTGAATCGAAGTCCCGTAGGGAGTCCCAAGCCACTAGTTATACTAATTCTGAATGTATCGTAATGCTTTTTTAAATAATTATAGAAAAACGACGTCGTAAAATTTACTATAACTATGGACATATTTTTGGATGTTATTCCAACATTTGCGAATACTATATTCTTGACGGTAGGTAAGAAAGAATAAGGTTATTCTGAGTGCTGTCATTCTGAGTCATAGTATTTATAAGTTGCATTTTTAGTTTTGGTGAGTAGTAGTTTTGGAAGGTCATTCTTAGTGATGCTTATTTGATTTTTGACAATTGCTTTCTTAGGGGTACTTTATTTTAAAAATTAGGCTTACATTTTAAAAATTAGGCAACTTTTAGCGAGGAGCAGTATTGGTTTTGGTGAGTAGGTAGTAGTCAATTATTCGTTAATTCCCGGATGGCATCACGGTCGGGGAATGGGTAGAGCTCAAAACTTTGGCGCTACAGCAGTATACCCCCGCCAAAAATGTTTTTCGAAAAATTTTTTTCTTTCGTTTTTAGCATTTGTCGGCCTGAAATCAGGCTAAAACAACTTTTATAAGGCGCCAAACAAGGATTAGGCTTGCAGCTGTACAGGCTCAACCAGGAGTTAGTCTTAGGCTTAAGCGCCCGAACAACCCTTTTAAGGGCATAAACATGGTCTTTTTTGACATATTTTGGACAGTTTGGGGCAAATCCACATTTTCATGGTAGGGCCAAACACGAAGAAATGCCAAATTCGGATCCAGCGTGGTCGAAAACTCATAAAAACATGTTTCCTTACGTTTCTTACGCTAAAAAATTCCGAAATTGTGGTCCCGACGCGAAAAGTGGGCTAAAATCGCCTCAAACCAAAAAACTAACAATTTTTTCGGACTCAGGGCATCAAATTACCCCAAATTAGGTGGTTTCCAGAAAATTTCGAAAAAACATTTTTTTGGGGATGGGGTATACTGCAGAATCGTCCAAATTTTATACTATCAAAATGTGTTAGCAACTTAATTTCAGCACCAAATAAATCAAGTTATAGATTGCCGGCTTCTCGCCTTCAGTTTATATCGGTCAGCTAGTATTCTTTCTCTGTTTCCTCAATGCTGTCGTTTGTTCTATTTACTATTCGTGGCGATTGACGAGAAATAGGGCTTGGTTCTGGACAAAGATCAGCAGGATCGAGCCCGTTTATCCAGCTACTACAGCAACATAAACATGAACAACTGCTGCTTTGAGACAAACAAACTTTCTGACAAACAACTTTCTTCTACCAACGATAAACATAAAACTTATATGGAATTTTGTGATATTATTGAAAGTATTTATAAGCCTTTTTTATTTAACCTATTATTTTGCAATTGTTGTTTGTCTGACATGTTGAAATCTCGGGATCTATCCATCAGATTTTTATGATTTTTGGATTATTCGATCAGGCTTCAAAAGTTCTGCGCAATTCTGTAAATAAAATTTCAAGACTAAAATAAGAATAATAAAATAAATGGAGGCAGTATTGAATATACAGTCGACTCTCGATATACCGCATACACGATAAGCCGCACTTTCGATTTACCGCACAAATCTGGCTGGAACGGATTTTTTCCATACAAAATTATCTCGATATACCGCATTTTGTGCGGTTAAACTCGATCATCCGCACAGGTTTTTGAGAAACCAAAGTGAAATTTTCTATGTAAAATTTTTCGTTTATCCGCACAAAGAAAAATGGTTCTGTTTTTGGCGCATATTTGAATTTTTATACAAAATTTTCCTGTTTTTTATCAAACTTTTCGAAAATTTTTCAAAATTTTTGCCATATTAGGTAAAAATTTTGCAAAAATCGGTCAAAATTTAGTAAAAAAATCAAAATTTTATGAGCGGGAATTCAAATTTTATTTTTTATTTTCAAAAAATGACAAAAAATATAAGAAATTTCGTTTATCCGCACAACTTTGCAACGGAAGGATTTTTTGCATACAAAATTCTCTCGATATACCGCACACCCGATTAACCGCACTTTCGATATACCGCACAAAATCGCCAGTCCCGATGTGTGCGGTGTGAGTCCGAGAGAGCAGTGTGCTATCGCCGCATAGTAGAAAAGACAGAGTCAGACGAAGAGAGTGACAAATACACAGCCAAAGACAGTGCGCAGAGTCCCATCCACGTATTCGATCTCTTTTGGTCAGATCTCTTTCGCGCAGACCTGTGCGCCCTATATTGAATAGTATCTATTTATTGGCTCAAAGCGAATCGATACTTGAAAAATAACAAGGTAAGCTGAAGAGGCCGGCAGGTGAACAGCAGAGTCCCATCCTCGTACAGGATAGCCCCGAATAACCCTACCATGGTATGGGAAAGTAACTTTTTGAGAAATCGCCATTTTGATGGGGGAATCCGAATTTGTTCTCGGATTTTGGCGCAAGTTTGGTATTCTGCCAAATCGCATATTTTAACCAGTTTTAGGATTTTCAGGGTTTTCAAGTGCGGGGAATTCTATTTAAGCACAGTTTTTGGCGCAAATTTCAAATTTTTGGCGTTTTCTTCGCATTGTGTCGAGGGTTTGAGCCGTTCAAGGATTTAATAAACACTTTTCTCTTAAGAACTATTTATAAAACGTATTTCGCCGCTAATAAGGCCCCATAATTTAGATATAAGAGGAAGAAATTTGGATACAAAAAGTTTTGCCCATAAATTCTATAAGATTTCAAATTAAGCAAAAGAGAATTAAAGGAATTAATTTTTTTTGTAAATGGCCATCTATTGTATATTTAGTTATATGTCAATCAAGTTCGAATAGAAACGGAGATTTTCCACTTCGACATTCTAAACCATTGGCATGAAGTACGTAAGCTTAATTTTGTTGTCTTACTTCAAACTATAGTAAATTCTCTAATTATACCCTTCTAATTTTGGCCCATAGAGGTCGCCTCTAATTATACCGCCTCTAATTTTCCGCCCAAAAATGGCGGGAATCCCATTTATGAACCAAATGTAACAATAATTTAATAACAAAAAGCTACCCTGACGTCACAACATCGTATGTGAATTTGAACGACAAAATGGCTTTTGTCATTTTTGCCTACCCTTTTCAAACAAGTATAATATATAATATTTATATTATATTGTATTGTATAATATATAATATTTGAGCGCCAATTCAAGATTGTGACCTTATGTTATCAGTGTAACAGTAAATGACAAAGTTATGCTTGCATTACTGAAATGGAATTCAAATAAAAAATTCTAATACCATAAACTCTTTCCTCTAATTTAACTCTGTCTCTAATTTTATTCGCCTCTTATTTTGATGGCTCTAGGACTCGATTATTATATATAGAGATACCGTAAATCCTCCAATAAGTCCCCTCCCTCAATTAAGTCCCCCCCTCAAATAAGTCCCCCCCTAGACCCCCAACGAAACAATAAGTCCCCCCCTCAAATAAGTCCCCCCCTAAAATGGGTATTTTTCCAAATTTTTCCAAATTTCAAATTTTTGGCGCAAATTTGAATTTTTTTGGCGCAAATTTGAATATTTATTGCAAATTTTGCTATTTTTTTAAAAATTTTGTCAAAAAATTGAAAAATTTGCTAAAAATTGCCGAAAAATCGATCAAAAATCCAAAAAATTCAAATTTTTGGCCAAAATTTTTCGGCGCCAATTCAAAATTGGTTTAAATTTTCAAAAATTTTCCCAAATTTTGCCAAAAAGTCCCAAAAATTTTCGCGCCCCGCCTTCGGCGGGGCGCGAAAATTTTTCGCCGCGCCTTCGGCGCGGCCACGAAAATATAAGTCCCCTCCCTCAATTAAGTCCCCTCCCTCAAATAAGTCCCCCCTAGACCCCCTACGAAACAATAAGTCCCCCCGGGGACTTATTGGAGGATTTACGGTATATTAAATAATTATTTTTTGTGGACAAAAATGCCTACAATTTCTGATTAGCGTAATTAGAAATTTGTTTACTATACTTTTTTCTTTCGCAAAAATTATTTAAGGTCAAGAAAATGAGCGTAAGCGGTAACTTGGAATTTCTTCGTATTGCACAAATTGTCCCCAATTTATCGTACGAGTCATGGTTGCCAGGTTTAAAAGAAATGATTTGGTGTGAGTTTTACTGTTTATTTGACCCGATATATTAGACCTCAAAATGATATCTCCCAAAACCGATCTAAAACATTTCAAATAACAATAAATAAAAATTAAGTTTGTAAGTTCGATAAGAAACTTCAAGTATATTGATGGTTTTCTATTCATTAACTATGAATATATTTACATGTTAGAAGTCATGTACATTAATTTTAAAACGTGATTTGTAGAAGTACCTTTGTGTTACAAATGATCAATTTCAGATTTTTTTCTTACAAGTTCTCATTTCATAGGTTTTTCCTTTTCTGTACCTGCACAAAAAATCACAATTACAATCCCAAATAGGTTTTGTTAGCGCCTTTACCTAGCTCACTTTTTGTTATATCGCAGCACTTGTCCTGTTCGCCTGCAAACGTGGGCAATCGAGGCACCAATTTTATCTAATTTATTGTATTACAGTGATTACAATGGATAAACTAGCAGGACAGCATATTACAAGCCTATATGGATATAGAATTGATATAACTCAAGTCGTTGGAATGCGTAAATCTATCGATCAACATCGATACAGTCTTGTTACAGAAAGCGATGATATTCCATTGGATATCAATTATCATTTCAACGAAAATTCTGTGGAGTTGAAAAGTATTGATAGAAGTATGTTATAGTTCTTTAGCTTACCCCGTTAATCCCCTCATTTACAAAATCAATCAATAGATGCAGTAAAATAAACACTTGACAGCTGTATTTCAAAATTTAGGTTTGACCTAACAATCGTGTGTGAACTAGATAAGTTCGTGATATATGTAAACGAAAACTACATAGCCGAATATGGCCATTCCTGACTTGGTTTAAAGGTTGTTAGACTGGAAAAACGAAGTCCTGTCATTGGTTTACAACTGAGTTGGTTTCACTTATCAGAACTTCGAGCTATTGGAGATGTGTATGGAGTAAGTATAACTAAAAATATCAATATAAATTTTGTATCGTTATTCGCTGGGGCCAAATTTCTTTTCGGCATATTTTACAACAATTGTTTGAAGCTTATGATTTTATTAAGCTTTTCAAAATTTAACAGGAAAAGCCATGACATATAAATTAATAAGTGTCTTACAATTTTGTGTTTGCTTGAATACGCACAACCACACACAACATTTTACATTATACATAAATTAAATAAATTTTTTCTTATATATAAATTTGTACTTATCTCAATTATATAGTATGCTTCATCGAAAATTTTTAGAGACTAAATAAACCTCATAAGCAGTATTTTCATTACACATTTGGGGATGGATTGTTCGTAGAGATTTATGGTAGCTTTTCGGACGACGTCGCAATCAACAGGTTTGTAATTTAATTTGTAATTTAACCCATACAATCTAAAATAAGGGCTGCTCCTAAATATTAGGACTAGAAATCGGTGTTTTGGTAATAAAAATGGTAAATTATGCGAATAATAGTCAACCCCCGATAACGGGACGAAGATTAGAGGCGTACGTTATCGGGGATTGGTCATTTCTGAAGGAAATAACTGGCCTAAATATGCATTTTTTTGTGATTTTATGGTGTTTTTGGCCGTCTCGTACATACATTAAAGTTTTACTATTTTACCTTAAATTTTCTTATTTTTACCTAGATTATCGTAGCTAGCGTTTAAAATCGAGTTGCGAAAGGCCTTACCAAGGAGCGCGAATTTGAACTCAGATTTTTAACCAATGTTTGTTTTCGACGCAGCTGAGCCCGAATTTTTTAAATGTTGAGCAAAATTAACAAAAAAAGTTCAAAAATTCAGGAAAATAAAATTTTTGTGTACTTCTGAATATGTGCTATAGAACTGCCATTGATCACCATGTTCAACTGCAATGGAGCGAAATTTCCTCAATCGATATTCCCACACAAAAAATGCTGTGCCATTTCCCGGTGAATCGAAAGGCTTGATAATTAATTCGAATTCAATCTGTTTGAGGTCTTCAATAACACCAAGGCGTTCAATTAAAATCATTTCAAACGAACGAAAAATTTGGCGTTGTGTTACGCAATAAATAAATAAACGAGTTAAAAAGCAACATATCATTTCGTTACATCGCTTAGTCATCACTGAATTTTATCCATTTTCTCAATTAAGTTGGTTTTTTATTCCGAATATCTCTTTTGTAAAATGCATCGAAACTAACTTCAGCTTAAAGCATTTACATTTGTTTCAATGGACCAAGTGACATAGAGTTTCCTTTATTCTTTTCATATTGCAACATTCAGATGCATCTTCCGAGAAATAGTTTTGTTACAAAGCTATGATAGCGCATTTTCAAGAGTGGGCAAGACTGGTAACGTTTTTCGAAAAAAGTTGGTTCTTTCCAACCATCTCACTTCATGTTCTCTTCGTCTGTCTGGTTTCTCCACACACCATATCCTTGTTTTGCCAGGAACTAAAAATTAAGAACTATTTTGAAACAAATTCTTTGCACTGCCGACAACAGCGCCGCATATACTCAGGGCAAGGTTATATTAAGAGGCCTATACAAGTCAGTAAAATGAAAACTTTTCCAATTTTTCAGGAAATTTTTCACAACGAAACGACATTTTGTCCCGACAACAAACTACAAACTATTTATAAAATGAGTCATCAAGCGACCACCCCGAATGATTACAAAAATACTCGACAAATGTTGCATTTGGTGAGGAAAAAAGTTGCATTGCTTGAACCGATTTTGCTAGCGGTATGTCAACTTTATACCAAAATATCTCAATTTTATAACACCGTAATTAAACCCGCATCTAATTTAAAACTAAAATAAAGTTTGAGAAAATTTGACAAATTATTGTTGTGGCCAAAATTTTTGGGACTTGTCCCGAATGCGACCCCCAAAAATTATTTTTTCAAAAACAAATGTTTAAACACTAAAAACAATTTATTTAACACTAAAAAATAACAAAGCTATATTTACACATCATCAAAAATATCGTGTTCATATTCTTTGTCAAAAGTTTGTACGTATTCCAGTTCACCTTCGACAGGCTTGTATGTTTCTCGCACATGAATCCAAAAATTGAACAAAGCATGAGTCGTGAAAGAAATTTCGCTTAGAAATTACTCCCTGGGCCCGGGAAAATCACTTTTATAGTGTTATCGGCCATGTGAGTTCGAATTCAAAAGAATTTTTGAACATATCCTATAGGTGTAGGACACCTGAGGAGGGTTATTAAAATAATATCAGCCCTATATCTAAAAAAATATTGAATAAAATCCTTCAATAGGTTACGACAAAAAAGGAGACAGAGAATTTTTTTTCTTAAAATTTGTTATTTTAAGAAAATCAGACTAAAATGCTTCTATACCTATAGGATATGTTCAAAAATTCCTTTGAATTCGAACTCACATGGCCAATAACACTATAAAAGTGATCCGTTTTCAATAAAATTGTGTAATTTATCGCACAATTCTGCGGCAGTCTGTATTTAATAGGCACAATGAAGCAATTTTAATTTCTGGCTAGATAACCCAGAATGTTATACAAAACACAGCCGTTGTTGTTTTTAGTGTTAAATAAATTGTTTTTGAAAAAATAATTTTTGGAGGTCGCATTCGGGACAAGTTCCAAATTTTTGCTGCGCCAAAGACGATGAAAATTTTTGTGACATTTTTGCAAAATTGCGGACTTTTTTGACCAAATTTTGAAATTTTTTGAAAATCGGAACCGATTTTGATTTAAAAGCAAAATTTTTATCTAACATTAATAATTTTTAATTTTTCACTAATATTGGTCCACTTTTTGAATGTTTAACCAATTTTTACCAAAATATTTCAAAATTTGGTAAAAAATCCCAAATCTGATATTGCAGAAAATCGAAAAACTTGAAGCGTATCGATCGAAAGACATTGACAAGGAAGCTCTTGAGGAGTTCAAAACTTTCAAACATTGGCAAGAATGGTGGGAACACTATGACAGTATGTTGCTTTTTGTTTCTCCGGCGATTAAAAACTCTTGAAGCTTTTGTTTCAGACGAATAATGTAATCTGGAGGCTGTTGTCAAACGCATGGAACAAAGCAAGATCGATCTGCCAAAGCTGACTGACGAGGAACTTGACAAGGTGAGCTAACGGTCATTTACTATATTTAAAATTCGTGCTATATTTGGGCATCAGAATGTAATGTACAAACTTGCTTCCACGGTCCGAGGTCATAAACAAGTTTGAGAATTACACCAATCGAACCGACAGAAAACGATTTTTGAAAGCCAACTATTTTTCGATAAAACACGGCTAAGGTTCGTTTTAAGGGCCGCGCCGTATATTCCCGAAACCGGTGCAATCGTCTCCATTTCATGTGGAAAGCACGAAAAACACAAAATTGTTTTGGAGAAATGCTTCTAGAATTTTTTATGCCCTGGGGCGTTTCTCGAAATCCATGATATGGTCCATATTATGGTTCCAAAAAAAAATTTTCTTTTCTAAGCCTAAGCCTGCACTAGAGCCTAAGCCCCAAGCCTAAGATTAAGTCTAGCTTAAGCCTAAGCCCCAAGCCTAACCTTAAATGTAAGGGTTGTTTAGCCTAAGTAAGGGTTGTTCGGGAGCTTAAGCCTAAGATTAAGTCCCTTAGGCCCCATACAGCGGGGTCCCAAGCCTAATGGCTTGTATGGGGCCTTAGAAGGGTTGTTTAGCCTAAGACTGCACAGCATCCTAAGCCCCAAGGCTAAGATTAAGCACGAAAAGCCACCCCAAGCCTAAATCCTTGTCAAAAAAGCCAACCATTTTTCGATAAAACTCTTGTTTTACAAAAGTTCCTCTCGGCCCAGGTTATTCGAGCCGCAAACCTTAATCCTTCAGTATGCCCATTTAAGGGTTGCTTTAGCCTATAATAGGATTGTCTCGGGAAACAAGATACTCCTGTAAAACAAGAGAAAAAATGGTCTTGTAAAACAAGAGTTTTATCGATAAATAGTTGGCTTCTAGAATGTTCTAGAAGAATTTCCGCGCCAGGGGATATATATATTTGGGCATCAGAAGAGATGCTGTAACGGAGTCGATTGACATCGGTCTTGGGGCGATTTCGGTGGACCTCGATACTGCAGTGACCCCAAAAATTCCAACAAAATATTGCATTTGTCAAAAAATTTTTAAATTTTAATCCTTAAACTTTGATTCACTTTTTAGGCCATTAAACAAGAGCTGGAGGATTTCAAATGGTACTTGGCACACAGGACCGATTTCGAGGACGGCTATCAGGTCTCCGAGGACGACCTCCGCAAGGACCTCTTGGAACACTTGAAACTTCACGCGGACCACCCAACTGCGCAGTCGGGAGAATATACCTGCTGATTTTTTGAAAATTTGCGATAAAAAACCGTATTTGTTTAAAAACTTTTTTAAATTTGAATTTTTAAAATCATGTTTCTTAAGCCAATTTAGAGATTTTTCGGAAGATCACTGATCATTTTTCAAACTTTTTAAGCACTTTATGGTTTTTTATGTAATTTTTGCATTACTCTATGGAATTGTAATAATACGCGCAATAAAATACCACATATGGATCAAATAGAATCTGAGAGAAATATAGCCAACATGGACATGGCGCGAGATTTGAAAATTATTTTATGAAATCTCGCGCAGGTGCGCGAGAGGGTTGGTGCTACCAAGGCCAAAGTTGCTTATAAGGTCATGGCAAGTAACTTTGCCTTTGGAACAGCAGCCCAAGTCGCGGACCTGAGCGAGATCAGCATCCTGTTGATCCCAACGCTGCTTAACTTGATAGATCGGATGGAGAAACGTGGTTCACTTTACTATAGTAACGCACTTTCAAATTGCCGCCACTACATTTTGTTGGCGCGGTTTTCAATCCAAAATTGAATTTTATATCGGGTTGAAAGGTATTCTTTTATTTTCACAATTCGGGATTTATCGCTGGCATTGGATTCTCGATGTTATTTCGCGACATTTTTGTTAATAAAATAATATAAAGTTGCATTTTATTATCTAACTTAACACAAACACAGTATTATGATTGCTTATACACATTCCTTTCCTTTTCTGGATCGACTCAAGAGGCGGTGCCAGTCTCGGCCACTTTCTGGAGCAGTTGTCTCGAGATGACCATTCGCTGGATTTGCGAAGTGCCTTCGTAGATTTGATAGATTTTCGCGTCTCTCATCAGCTTCTCCACGGGATACTCAGTGTTGAATCCGTTGCCACCGAATACCTGAACAGGAAAATTCTATTAGGTTACCTGGTAAATTTTTGAATTTTTTAGTATTTTTTTTTTGAAAATAACCGAATGTTATATTTCCAAAAAATTATGAACATATGAAAAAATCTCATTGTTCAGGCCCAAGTTTTCATGAGACTATCCCATCAATGCTTCAAAACGGTGAATGGGTTTGAATTGCCCCAAACCGTCATGTTCTGTTCTAGAACATTCTAGAAGGATGAGTAATATCTCAAATTCATGCTGAGCCTCTGAGCTTTTGTTTGTGATATTACTCAATCTTCTAGAATGTTCCAGAACAGCTTTAGCATTTTCTGGTATTGACCGCGAATTCAAACCCGTTCACAGTTTAGAAGCACTGATTGGATATGACAGGTATATCTGAGGACAGGTAAGTCCCTAATTCTCAGTCCAAAGCTCATACCTGCACAGCATTGACTGCGGCTTGCATCGCTGTGTCAGCGGCAAAAGCCTTGGCGATTGAGGCATAGTAAGAGGAGCGCACACCTTTGTCCACATCTTGCGCAGCTCGATAGGTGATCAAACGAGACAGCTCCAGGTTGATGGCCATGTCGGCAAGAATGAACGAGATGGCTTGGTGCTAAACAGAAAATGTTTAGAAAAAGCAAAAATCTTACAGTAATCGGAAGAATTTGGCCACACACAGCGAAACTTTATATGAAAAGCCCTTTAAAGGCTCATATAAACGTCCGATCTTATAAGTTAAGCCACTCTTGGCTCTTCTATACAGTAGCGGGTGGACAATAGCTCTTCCCCCATTCAAATTGCCGGGTAAACATAACGCCAAATGTTGTTCTAAACCTTTGATTAATCGTAAACACGTCACGACTTGATTACGACGAATCAATTATTTAGATCTTTTCGCCAATTTAGTGCCAAAATGAGCGTTTGAATAATATTTTAATTTGGGAGGGCGGTTTCAAGGGGTACAAAGGGGGTTTGATCATACAGTCGACTCTCGATATACCGCACACCCGATAAGCCGCACTTTCGATATACCGCACAAATCTGGCTGGAACGGATTTTTTCTATGCATAATTCCCTCGATATACTGCACAGGTTTTTGAGAAACCAAAGTGAAATTTTCCATGTAAAATTTTTCGTTTATCCGCACAAAGAAAAATGGTTCTGTTTTTGGCGCATATTTGAATTTTTATACAAAATTTTCCTGTTTTTTATCAAATTTTTCGAAAATTTTTCAAAATTTTTGCCAAATTTACCAAAATTTTTTGCAAAAATCGGCCAAAATTTAGTAAAAAATCAAAATTTTTTGAGCGGGAATTCAAATTTTATTTTTTATTTTCAAAAATGACAAAGAATATAGGAAATTTCGTTTATCCGCACAACTTTGCAATGGAAGGATTTTTCCATACAAAATTCTCTCGAGGTTGATCATCTTCGTTTGAATCCGATTTTGAATGTGCAACTTTTGGCATGCTTTGGCATAGTGTATATTTGGCATTTTGAGGCTTTACAAGGAATCTTGAGTCAATATGGTGGAACCCCTCCATAGTAAATCGCGGCAAATGTTGTTCTAAACCATTGATTAGTCGTAAACAAGCCGCGGTGTGTTTACGACTAACAATGGTTTAGAACAACATTTGGCGTTATGTTTACGCGGCAATTTGAATGGGGGAAGAGCTATTGTCCACCCGCTGTATATTTGTGTGTAAAAATTAATCCGAGGGCTGCCTAACCTTGCAGCTATGGAATTTCCTATCCTAAGTCAGATCCTATCTCAGATCGGTCAGATGATCAAACATCACCAAAAAATCCAAACCTGAGCAATGGGAACCCCAAAAGTTTTCCTCTCCAGCGCGTATTTCGTCGATTCGTCCAAACATCGCCAGGCCACGCCCACAGCGCCTGCGGCGACGCCCGGTCTCGTTGTGTCGAAAGCGCCCATCGCGACCTTGAAGCCGGCCCCAGGCGGGCCGAGCACGTTCTCCCTCGGCACTGCGACATCCTCAAAGGTGATCGCTCGGGTGTCTGAGCAGCGCTGTCCCATATTCTGTTCCTGGAACGGAGCCAAGAATGTTACATTACAAAAAAGTTGCATTTGAAACGAAAGCGAGACTGACCTTTTTGCCCCGAGTAATGCCCGGCGTGTCGCCGTCGACAATGAACGCGGTGAAAGCCTTTCCGGCCGATGCCTTCGGGTCTGCGTCAGTTCGCGCCAGGACGAAAAACCTGGAATAGCAAATTTTTAGTGAAAATGGGAACAAATTCAAAATTTTGTTTGAATTCCAAGATTTGGCGCCAAACCTGTTCTAGAACATTCTAGAAGAACGAGTAATATCTCATTCAAAAGCCCAGAATCTCAGCATTCACTTGAGCCATTACTCGCCCTTCTAGAATGTTCCAGAACAGAATTGACGATTTGGCGCCAAAATATTGGAATTCAAACTGTATCCTATCACCAATCAAATACTAACCATTTAGCATGACCGCCTCCAGTGATCCACATCTTCGACCCATTGATTACCCATTTGTCACCTTTCAGCTCCGCTCTCGTTTTCACACCTGAAATGCCGATTCCAATCAAAACTTTTTTCAAACATTCCAAATCCCATCAACCCTTACCGCTAACGTCCGACCCAGCCCCAGGCTCCGTGACACAATAAGCTGCGATCAGCGGCTCGGCAGCCAACATTCCTGCGTACTTTTTCTTTTGCTCTTCATTCCCGGCCAAAAGCAGCGGTGCGAGTGCCAGAGAAGGTCCCATTATCGCGAGTTGGATGGCGGAACAACCGTAGGCGAGTGCCTCGACTATCACAGCGGTTTCCAGGTTCGAGCATCCGGGGCCACCTGGAAAGATCAATATGAGTATTGCAGGTACCTTAGATGTACTTAAGATTTTTAGGATACTTAAGGTGCTTTAGGGTAATAAAGGAATCTTAGGGTATTTGAGATATCTTAGGATACTTAAGGTGCTTTAGGGTAATAAAGGAATCTTAGGGTATTTGAGATATCTTAGGATACTTAAGGTGCTTTAGGGTAATAAAGGAATCTTAGGGTATTTGAGATATCTTAGGATACTTAAGGTACCTTAGGGTAATAAAGGAATCTTAGGGTATTTGAGATATCTTAGGATACTTAAGGTACCTTAGGGTAATAAAGGAATCTTAGGGCATTTAAGATATCTTAGGATATTTAAGATATCTTAGGATACTTAAGGTGCTTTAGGGTAATTAAGGAATCTTAGGGTATTTAAGATATCTTAGGATACTTAAGGTATCTTATAGTGCTTAAGATATATTAGGGTACTTAAGGTTCCTTAGAGTATGTTTAATGCTACTGTTTTAAGCTTATGATTAAAATTCATCTTAAGCTTGTGCTTAAACTCAAGCTTGTGTTTCAGTCTAAATCTTCCCATAATGAAAGCGCTTAAGTCTAACCTCAAAATTTGAGCAATTAAGTCTAAGGTTGAGCTTATACTTAAATTTTTGCGTTAAAATTATAGAATCTCTAGTAAAAAAGCTACTTCTTAAATCCGCTCTTAAGACTGTGCTTGGTCTTAAAATGTGTTCATAAAGCTTGATCTTAAACTTATGTTTAAGACCAAACTTACGCGCCAGATTGCACACAAGTATGCTTAAATCTGAGCTTACGCTTAAATTTTTAAGGCCAAATCTTAGCTTTGTTTTGTGCAATCGCTCCAAGCTTAAGCTCAAGAATTAAGCAAATCTTAAACCCCGGATCTTAAGCCTATCACAAAAGTGACTCACCATAAGTGTCCGGGATTTGCGTGTTCATAAGACCAAGCTTGTGAGCTTGCTTGATAATCTCCCAGGGAAACTCTCCCGTCTGATCGTGATGGGCCGCCTTTGGCATTATGACTTCTTTGGCGAACTGAAACGCGACTTGTTGGAATTCTCGCTGAGTGTCGGACAGATCGAAGCTGAGCGATCTTTGCTGCTGGCCGAGTCCCGAAGCGAAGTTGGACGACAGACGGAAAATCCCCTGAGCGGCTCTTTGAGCTTTGATCGGAAGCATGCTTCTAGAATGTTCTGAAATTCAAATTTTCGCCAAATCCAATAACAAAATCGAAAGCAATGACAGGAATTCCTGGAATTTGTCACAAAAAATTCCTCACATTCCTCAAATTCCTTTATGCGCCTTTACAATATAAGTACATTTAAAGTTACATTTCAAACAGATATTCCTTTGATGCTTCAAAACTGTGAATTAGTTTGAATTGCCGCCAAACAGTCATTTTGTTCTAGAACATTCTAGAAGGATGAGTAATAGCTCAAATGAACGCTGAGGCCCTGGGCTGTCATTTAAGCCATTACTCAGCCTTCTAGAATGTTCCAGAACAGCTTTGGCATTTTCTGGCGTTGACCGCGAATTCAAATCCATTCTCAGTTTTTAAGCATTCAAGGTATAAAATAAAAGTGCATTCCTTTTATAAAAGTACAACAGAATAATTATTATGAGAGTATTCTACAGATTCCACTCTTGATCTCGACTTATGGCGCGCTAGCGGAACCGGTCTGTTGGAACCTTTGGATCAGTTGCTTCGCAATGACGAGTCGCTGCACTTGCGAAGTGCCTTCGTAGATCTGGAAGATTTTCGAGTCGCGCATCAGCTTCTCCACGGGATACTCAGTATTGAAGCCGTTGCCACCGAAGACCTAAAAAACCGATCTTATGCTCAGAAATTGGCCAAGGTAAACTTAAGCTCAAGCTTTGAGCTTAAGCTTAGCTCAAGATCGATATTTAAGTAATGGCTCAAACGGAAGCTAAGACTTAGAAGTTTTTCCCCGCTCGTGCTTACAAGATTCCTCTAAAACTTGGTTTCAATTTGAGCCCACACTCAAAGCTTGAGACTAGGTCAAAATCCCCCCCCCCCCCATTTTCAAAAAACCATATAAAAAATGGCCAAAAAGCATAAAAATACTCATTTTTTTCGCTGAATTCGTATTGTAAGTGACTATAGGTAAAGTAAGGGTTGTTCAGAAGCTTAAGCCTACGATTAAGTCCCTTAGGCCCCATGTTGTTCGGGGCCCCAAGCATTGTTTCAGCCAAATACCTAAAAATTTGGCAAGAAATAATGTGAAATTCGAATTCAGCGAAAATATGAGCATTTTCATGCTTTTTGGCCATATTTTACATGGTTTTTTGAAAACGGGGGTATTTTGACCGCTTCCCCAAAGCTTAGGCTTAATACAGTTCAAATTTAAAAGGGACAAATTCAAAATTCAGTTTGCATTCCAAAATTTGGCACCAAATCGCCAATTCTCTTCTGGAACGTTCTAGAAGAGCGAGTAATAGCGCAATCGAAAGCCCAGAGTCTCAGTATTAATTTGAGATAGTACTCGCTTTATAGAATGTTCCAGAACAGGTTTGGCGATTTGGCGCCAAATCTTGGAATTCAAACCGAATTTTGGATTTCTTCCATTTTTAAAGCGAATAATTGCAAACAAATAGCAAGTTTAAGGACAACTATTCGCTTAGAAATGGAACAAATTAAAAATTCAGTTTGAATTCCAAGATTTGGCGCCAAATTTTGAAACCTGTTCTAGAACATTCTAGAAAGCGAGTAATATCTCAAATTAATACTGAGACTTTGGGCGGTTCGCCTAAAGCCTAGGATCATTCTAAGCAATCACTCAAGCCTGAGCTTAAGTTCCAAAACAACAACTATAAGCTCATACCTGAACCGCATTCGTAGCCGTCTGAACTGCCGTATCGGCGGCAAAGGCTTTGCCCACTGATGCAAAGTAGGATCCTGGCCGTCCCAAGTCGACTTCTTGCGCACTCTTGTATACCATAAGTCGAGAGAGCTCCATATTTATCGCCATGTCAGCCAACATGAATGCGACAGCCTGCAAAATTTACATCAGCGATGTTCACAGGTATTCCCAATACTTTCAAATGCGCAGAAATTCAATTTTGGATCACAAAATGCGCTAACAAAATTTATGGCGGCAATTTGAATGTGCATTACTATACTGCCTATTGGAAAGCAGGATGGCCGATTTGATTGAATATGTCGATTTGAATTGCCGCCAATATCGCCAATTCAATTTTTAAGGGGGCTAGCTCAAATCTGATATTACTAACCCCCTCTAAAATCTTATTTTAAAGGGGGTTAGCAATGTCAGATTTGAGCTAGCCCCCTTCTAAATTGAATTGGCGCCACTGGCGGCAATTCAAATCGACATATTCAAATCGGCCTTTCAATAGGCAGTAGTAGAGTGCAACGAAGTTTATCCATTCGATCTGTCCAGGTAAGCAGCGTTTGGCTGAGCAGGGTCTGAATTTAACACAGGTGCGCGAGTAGAGTGGTGTCCCCAAAAGTTGCTTGGCATGTCCTTTTAAACATCTTTCCTCTTGGGGCCCAAACCCAACTCGCGCATCTGCGCGAGATTCCATAAAACAAATTTCAAATCTCGCGCCATTTCATGGGCACACAATTTCGTATCATTGAATTTTCCGCGCAGGACACCGGAAATTAGACTTTACTCAAAAATATTAATTCAAGAGTCCTGTCTCAATAGTCTAAAGTCGAGATTCTCGAGCATACCTGGTGATTTGCGATCGGAACGCCAAAAGTTTTCCTCTCCAAAGAATATTTCGCCGCCTCATCCAGAGCTCGGGCCGCGAGTCCAACAGCCAAGGCGCCCACTAGGGGCCTGGTTTTGTCGAACGTCTTCATTGCTACCTTGAATCCTTCGCCTGGGGCGCCGACCACATTCTCTGCCGGCACTCTTACGTCCTCGAAAGAGATTCCGCGGGTGTCCGAGCATCGTTGTCCCATATTGATTTCCTGGAAAAGTTTGTATTTGGAATCAATTTATCCTGTAAATACTTCAATTTTCAAATTCAACGTTTGAATTGCCGCCAAATTGTCATTCTGTTCTAGAACATTCTAGAATGGCGAGTAATATCTCAAATTAATGCTGATGCTCTGGGCTTTCATTTAAGCCATCACTCAGCCTTCTAGAATGTTCCAGAACAGTTTTGGCATTTTCTGGCATTGAGTTTTGATTTCCTGAAAAAGTTCGTATTTCGAATCAATTTATCCAATAAATGCTTCAAAACTGTTCTGGAAAGATAAAGGACAATTTGCACTTTTCGATACTTCCCTATTCATCAATTGTCGATATAAAACATACCTTTTTGCCTCTACTCACACCTGGCGCGTCCCCTTCGACGACGAATGCCGTGAATGCACTTCCGGCTTTGGCCTTTGGATCGGGGTCGGTTCTGGCCAAGACAAAGAACCAATTCGCAACTCCTCCGTTGGTTATCCACATTTTTGAGCCGTTGATTACCCATTCGTCACCTGAAATTGGTCGGAATTGCTTTTGAAATTCGAAAGTATTGAAAGTTCAATAAATAAGTTTCTTCTTAAGCTTCCCTTATATGGTAAGTTTAACCTTAAAAAATTTCACCTTACACCAAAGATTAATCTTAGGCACTTAAGTGCTGCACTTAAGCTTCAAGTCCAAGGCATATCCAAGATCCATACATAAAATCTGACTAGGTTTAAGCACAAGTGTAAGTGTATGCTTAAGAGAGTTTCACGTTGATCTTATCTTAAGCTTAAGTCTAAGCTTGACTAATACCCTTGAACACTCAGTCACGATTCGTGTGTCTGTGCCTGAGGAGGTAGGAAAACTGCGACCCGGTAAACTGGGACCCAAAAGATTTTGACCTTTTTTGTATAGAAGTTGTAGAAAATTTTATAGACAGGCCCGTATCCAGAAAAAAATTTCGGGGGGGGGGGTCGAGATCTCAGGGGATTGAGACGTGAAAAAAAACGCATTCTTAGAGGTGCATTTTAAACATTTTTCCGAAAATTTTTAAAAGCATAGGGGGACCCTATTGTTTTTTTTTGCTTCGGAATTTCGGGGGGTTACAACCCCTAACCCCCTAGTTACGGGCCTGGTTATAGAAATTGCTGCAAAAATCGGTTTTTTAACCAAAAAATTACATTATTACACAATTAGACATTTAATTGGGCTGATTTTTCATTAAAAATGACGATTTTACGTAAATTTCACAAAAATGTGGCTCTAGTGGTTAGGTGAAAAACGTTAGTTTTAACCGATTTTGCAGCAATTTCTGTAAGTCAGATACAAAAAAGGTCAAAATCTACTGGGTCCCAGTTTTCCGCACCCCGTGCCTGGCACCAAGTATTCGCTATTGTGACAATACTTAACTTGACACTCTAAGCTTAAACTTATGATTTGGCGGCTTTGGCGCGTTCGCGCCAAACCACTTCTGGAACATTCTAGAAAGGTGTGTAATGGCTCTATCGAAAGCCCAGAGTCCCAGCATTCACTTAAGATATTACATATCCTTCTAGAATGTTCCAGAAGTGGTTTAACTCAATTGCGCCAAAGCCGCCAATTCAAACGCTATTAAATTCAATAGAGCGTTATTGTAAGTGCTGAACTTAAGCTTCAGACCCTAGGCATATCTAAGATCCATACATATAATCTGACTAGGTGTATGCCCAAGTACCTCACTTACCTTTCTTCTCGGCCTTTGTTTTCGCTCCAGCAACGTCCGACCCAGCTCCTGGCTCTGTCACACAATAGGACTGAAGATAACTTTTATTAAGACCAAAACCGGAAACAAAAAAAAACTTACGGCCATTAACGGTTCTTCGATCAATCGCGTCAGAAATTTTTTCTTCAAATGGTCGCTTCCACAGAGGATCACAGGTGTTGAGGCGAGGTCGTTTCCCATTATCGCTGTTCCCATACCTGAAAAATTTCCAGGTAGAACAACTCAAGAACTCTATTAACGGTTTTTTATTGATTCCCAAGCGGTCCAGACTAAGCTCTTAAACTTAAGATTCCTAGTGAAAAATTACGAACACCTAGTAATGCCCTATAGCTAGGGAAGCGGACAAAATCCCCCTCGATCAAAATGGCCCCGGTCATAATCTTCC
>JAKKPZ010000168.1:0-121247 GCA_022814885.1 Ditylenchus destructor
TAAGTGTCACCAAGCAATTGCCAGGAGAAAGCGTGTTTGCTTTCTATGATCGCCTACAACGTTTAGTTCGTTCAACAATGTCTGGAGAAGACGAAGCACGCATAGAACAAAAACTCCTAGAGGAATTTTGTGACCGGCTCTCACCAAATTTGCAGTATGAAGTCAAAGGACAACGACCCACTACAAGCATGCAGGCCTATGAGCTTGCTTCCAACTTTGAGCTACTCACACCACTCAAGTCCACACAGCACCAACCCAACCAAGACGTGATGCTCCTAGCAGAGAAACTAGAAACGCTGACACTGAATCAAAATACCGCACCGGTACGAAAATGCTTTTACTGCAAAGTTCCAGGACACGTGATTAAAGAATGCCGAAAGAGACTCAGAGATTCACGACAATGGTCCAACAAGAGACAATTTGGCAACAACCGACGTTATCACCCGTATAGTCGCAGCCGCTCTCCAACATATGAACGACAGAAATTTCCCTTCAAAGACCGCAACTACTATCACAGATCACACAGCAGTAGTGAAAGAGAAGAGAACGACAACGCAAGAGAACACAGCCCACGTCGCGTCCATTTCCGCAACAACGAAGTAAACATACTCCAAAATTTGCTCGCCATCACATGCCTTCTTTCTGTCTTTGGACTAAGTGCTGCAATCAACCCTCTTATCTGCCCAGCCGACGCTCCTGCTTCTCTGTGGAAGCTTCCCCAATACACAGGTTGTGCAGAGCACTGGGAACCAGAGGAAACTCCACTCAATGTGACACTCGACATCTATCGACCAAACACCATCACATACGTCACGCCAGCAGTACAGTGTACCTGCATAAAGACGACAAGGTTACGCTCCCGCTCTCTGTTGGGTCGAAAAGAAGAAAAGATCAACACCGAGAAGGTCAAAATGTGGACTCAAACATGCCTTAGTATGAGAGACAATCAAACGAGCCACGCAGGAAAGTTAACGCTTCAACGCCATTTCGAAAACGAATTCTATGGCACCAACAATACTTTACCAGATGAATGGAGCACTTGGCCAAATGGAGTTATAAGCGGAAGTCTGGAATCTGTGGAAAACTGCTACACTTACAAAACGATCGTCTACACACGCTACGGTTCAGAAGAAGTAAACACACCTACGGGATACAATCCTAAATGCGAATATGGAAATGGATGGTGTATAATAGATAAAGAAATGATTCGTTGGAGCCCTATTGCAGAGCAACAATGCCGATACATTAAAGTGGACACATGGACTGGCCAAATTGCTGATAACGTTTGGCTTGCCAATTCAAGGGAAATGGCTCTTTCCTTCACAGAACACACCGAAGGAATCAAAGACTGTTCAGGACTCTTAGTGGTTTCCGATCAAGGCTACGCGGCGCCGTATGAGCAAATACGCGACTACCTCGACCTCAAATTCTCAAGTCGCAGAATACGAAGGAGCAATTTTGCAAATTTTCAAAAAGAATCAGGGAACCCTGACGTTGGTGTAGTGCTCACCACACAACTCAGTTCGGCTTTGCTAGCACTCCATAAAGATGTGGAAATTCAAACCAGAAGGCTTTTCAGTAGCCTAGTTCGAAGCGTTTGTAATGCCTTCCAAGATGTTGTCAAAACTACGATGGCACTAGTATCTGCCCATCCAACTCTCGCAGTCCGGGAACTACTCAATGAAACCAACATTCAGGCAAAGCTCGTTTTAAATGATGTGGTCGAAATCCGACCTTGCATAGAAGTGCCATTCGAGACACTACGATTCGTAACAAAATCCAGGAGATGTTACGACAAAATCCCCGTGGAATTTAACTTCAATGGAATCTACTACAGAGGATATTTGGATCCTATCGACATGATCCTGAAACCACATGCAAATACGGTACCATGCGAAGAGAATCTCTACTTATATGTACGGCGCAGCAATGATCTGATCCAACAATACAATCAACAGACTGGCGAAATTCAAATGTTACCCGCGGAAAGACTTCAACAGATTGTAAAATTCGGTCGAATCGATTTTCCCATACAACCTATCGCGACAACACTCTACAAGAACAGAATTTTCAGTGATTTGGCAGAAATAGTGGATGGAAGTAACTTCCGCCGCACAGTGGAAGCAGTAGAGACTCAACAAAAGATTTTCCAGCAAGCAGGAGGAACACCGACACCACTCAGCGACGAATTATTTTCCGCCGAAGAAGCACAACAAGCCGCCAGTAACCTTATCAGTAATGGAATGTTTTACTTTCTCCAAGGAGGAATGCTATGTCTATGGCAACTATGGATCTTTCTGGTTTGTGTCTACACCACACTACAATTTCTCACCACGTGGTGCACACCACCCATGCTTCTACGACTCATCAGAAAAACACTGGCATGCCTTATCTGGAAACTGTTGCAAGCCACCGCTCGTTGCTGTTGGTCAATGATTCGCCGCAAACAAAGGCCTCAACGCACACGAGTTCAAAGAATGCAGTCCTTTCGAGAGCAACATCGCAGACAAAGACACGTATCGTTTTCTCTCCCAGAGCTCAGAACTCTTGCCACTACACAGACCGTACCAACCGAACACGCACCACCGCCGCCAATAGTCAGACCAATGAACCCGATCAATGCTGAAGACGCTATTTATGAAGAAACGGTTGAGTCAGATATTTCCGATGACTGGTCCTTCACAGCGCCACCCAAATCAATTTCGGCCCCAGAACTCCTCTTCAATTCATATGAGCAAGACCACAACTACGCACTGATAAGGCCAACAACTCCTCAAAGGACAAAAATGAACAACGATTACAATCTATGATCATCGCACCGCGTAAAAAGAATGGAATGGATTCCGGATCAAGGACAAAGGATATCAACTTATAAAATTTCATTACATAATCGTAGAAAATAATATTATCACACTTCTCTTAGCTCCAAACCAAATTGCTGACTTTGTAATTCTCTCAATGGTTGTAAATTCAAAAAAAAAACTTCTACTTAGTCCCCTCATATATAGATAGTTTTCTGTTGTAAAACAATCATTTTTCTCAATTCTCTCAACGCAATGTTCCGACAAAACCAGTGCTACCCAAATCGAGATCCTCGCATTCATGCGGTCAGGCCACTCAACCTCAACTCGAGCAACAATCCGCTGGCTCATCCGAACAATCAACAACCACTGGCACACAATCAACACCCACTGGCAAACAATCTACAGCCACATGCGCAGAACCAAATAATCCAAGACCCCGCGCCCATTCATGCCAATCCACAGCCACAAGACTCTTCGGATTCCGCTTCAGACTTGGATCTGTCTATCTCCAGCCGTGATTCTACTCCTGAGCCACCTCAACAAAATCACATTGGCCAGCTTCAAAATGTTCACTACATGGCACCCAATCGTAGTCCAAGTCCAGCCAATAATGGTCCTCCGCCAGCCTACCGCCCAAATCCCCAAAATCAGCGCCGTCGACGCCGCCGCCACTCCTCTTCATCAAATGACGACCACCCAACGACAAAACAAGTAAAAGTAAATCTCTCAGTTAGTCTAAATCTTAAGAAAAAGAATGATTTCAACCAATCTAGTGTCACTTTTAAGTTTTGATAAAATTGTTCCAATCTACTTTTATATCCTAGAAAAATTGTCACACTTCTTTTGAAATGTTACTTTTGTAATCCACTTTCCACTTATAATATTTAATCCATTCTATTACAAGTTGTATCATCTTCAAAGTTCGAGGACGAACTTTTCTCTAGCCCCCGACAAAATGTAGAATCCCAAATCGCCCTTTTACCTTAGAAAATATTTAATGCAATACTCACAATATATTCACATGAAATCGTACTGATTAATAAATTGTCTTGGCACCACCCGCCACCATACTCTGTTATCAGTTACATAACAAGTTTTTATGTTGGTTCTACCAAGAACGATCCAACTCCGTTCTTGGTAGAGCTAGCATAAAAACTTGTTATGCCACTGTCCGTACCACTGTCTGTACCAGTTAGAATAGTATATAAGCCAGCCTAAACTTTGTAAAACAGTTCTATTGCATTCCGGATTGTCAATTTATAATATTGCGCTTAATAAATATATTTTGTACTAACTGTAGGACACTACACCTAAGACTGCAAAAAGTGTTCTAAGTAAACTTAAGATGCCGAAAACTAATAAAAACTACAATTTTTAAGAAATTTGACCTCGGAAAATTTTTTCAGATTTTTTGAGAAATTTTACTTCCGGTCCGGACCGGGTAAAAAGTCGGTCCGCGTCCACCCTTGAACACAACTAAACTAAACAAACAAAACAAAAATGAAAGTATGTAAAAAGCGAAATTATTTCATGTCTCTCTATCTTTCTCTGTTTATATGTCTGTTTTATTGTACAATTATTCCATTTGTTCGAGCGTTTCAGCTACTGCCTATTACTAGATAGGAGGATAGTTTCTTCATTTAATAGCTTTTCGCGCCATGTGGTCAAAACGCCAACATTATAGTCAAAATCTAACCGTCTGCCACACACTATTTCGTCGCCTTTGCTCTGAAGAGAGAAAAGGAAAGGCAGTGGGACATAACCAGCTTCTCTGCGCTCTGCCTGTCCCTGCAGTCTTTTCTGTGCACCGCACAATAGCACCAAATCGACCCACAACCAACACAAAGCGCTGTCCTCAGCCAACGTTTTCGGTTTAATTACCCGACATCCAAAGAAACCAAACCCTTTTCGATTTTATAAATAGGCGCGAATTTAAACGTGAATTTCGAAATTTGAAATGGTGTTGAAACTATCCTCCTATCTAGTAATAGGCAGTATCATGTTTTTATTCATTTTCCACACATACAGGGTGTCCCTTTTATTTTGACCTTTTCTTTTGAAAATTTAAATTTCAAATTGACGGCATATATATATGAGTAATAGCTCAAATTGTAGCTGAGATTTTGCCATCCTTACTATAATGCGAGATCCTTGAAAAAATCACAGATTTGTTTCTCGCGATTCAACAAACAAATTAAATGAGCACTTATTGGGTTCTATATAATGAAAAATTCCATAAAAAACTAAGCGTAAGCTTGCTGTTCGTAAATTATTTGGTTTTAACCTTATATCAAGATTGAATTCGATACCCAGTGAAGAAAATCTTTCTTTGTTATAAATGTATATCCAAGATTAATAACCGGTTAAAGATCCATAATTAAAGGTCATAGATTCGAAAATCGAAATTTCCACGTGAGGGTTTTCGATGTCACAGAAGTGGTTCTTTTCTGTCACAGATTTTCGAAATTTCCCGCCAAATTCAAACAATAATTATGGATTTACCCCTGAAAAGGGGGTCTCAGCCTATACCTAAAGTCTAAGCCTAATGCCTAGGCCTAAGACTAAGCCTAAGGCTATGCGTAAGCCTGAGCCTAAAGTATGCCCTTTTAAGGGTTTTTACACAACGCCACATGCCAAATCTGTGACAAAAAAGAACCACTTCTGTGACACGAAAAACCTTTACGTAAATTTCCCAGCCATATTTACTTAGAAAGAACTAAAATCAGCCCAATTACGATATTATGATAATTTGTAAATATGAACTCATTGACCATTTCCTTTTGAATGTATTTTTTCCGATTTACATAACGATGCAATTGCCGCCGCCCTCTGTCTGACTCTCCTGATCTTCCATTATCATCCGAATGCTCCTTTCCATTTCATTCTTGAACATGTCTTCATCAATACCTCCTACGACTGTTATTGTTGACTGATCATTTTTCGTAAGTTCCACTTTGTACCCGGCTTTATTGTATACTTGATCAATGTTTACGATATAGTTTTCTGGCGATTCTATCATTTCCGGATGTAAAAAACCAACCATCGCCACCGGATCTGCAGGTGTGAATTGACGGCCTTGAAATTTCCCTATACGTTCAGCCAGCGGTTTGATCTCCTTGATTAAGTGTGCATCCCAACTTGCGGTCGCACTTTGGATGGCTTGGAAAACTAAAAAAGGGTAAAGGCTTTGTTATGGTTTTTATCATAATGTTGTTAGCCAATCTACGATACCATAATTAGACAGTCTACGATGCCATGACGCACCACGGCATGAATTATGCTTACTTTTGCGTTGATTACCTATTTGATTCATATAGGAAATCGCGTGGAAGAATTGGCGCATTAGAGCGTGGCACTTCTGCCGTTTACAGGATGGCACAAAATTACGTGACATTCGTATGGGAAAGTGTTAAATTCTCAAAATCGCCAATTTTTTACTGCGATGGTTCGCCATTTCCGCATATGGGGGGTTTTCGGATGCGGGGAACGCAGATTTGCATTTTTGGCGTTTTCTTGGCATTGTGTCCAAATCGCATATTTTAACCCGCTTTTGAGAGTTTGGGCGTTTTCGGGGTCAGGGAATTCGATTTTGAGCTGAGATTTTGCACCCCAATTGGCATAAGTTTGGCATTCTGTCAAAATTGCGGATTTTTAATCAAAAATTGTCTTTTTTGATCAGAAATGGCCCGAAAATGTCCATTTTTGACATGATACGTAAAAACTAATTGCATATTCGGAATCAGCGCATCAGAAAACCCCTATAAGGACTTTTAGTGGAAAGATTTCAACGATTTTCAAAAAATAAATTTTTTCCAGATTCATGTGGTACCCCCTATGGTCCAAAAAATTGAAATTCTGGAAATTTTTCAGTAAGACCTGTTTTTAGGGGTTTTCTGATGCGCTGATTCCGAATCTGCAATTAGTTTTTACGTATCACGTCAAAAATGGTCATTTCTGTGCAATTTTTAGCCAAAAGAGCCAATATTTGAGTAGAAATCCGCAATTTTGACAGAATGCCAAATTTATGCCAATGGTTCATTGACATGGTTATGCCAATGTTGGTGCAAAATCTGGGCTCAAAATCGAATTCCCTGACCCAAAAAACCCCCAAACCCTCAAAAGGGGGTTAAAATACGCGATTTGGGCACAATGCCAAGAAAATGCCAAAAAATGCAAACTCGCGCCAAAATCTGAGTTCAAATTCGGATTCCCCGCATCCGAAACCCCCCAGATGCTGAAATGGCGAACCATTGCGGCAAAAAAACTAGCTATTTTGAGAATTTAACATTTTCCCATACGAATGTCACGTAATTTTGTGCCACCCTGTACTCCTCCCCCTCCCAAAATAACAAAGGAGGTTCTTAAACATCCTTTGTTGTTTATAAATGGTTGTATTAGTCGGCAAAGCGTTTGTTGTTTTGTATAATGTGAATTAAAGCATTTATGAAAAATTGGGAGGGGGAGTAAACGGCACAAGTAGGAAACCCGCGGTTTCGCCGCGGACCAGGCCCCAAATCCATGATTTTTCGGATTTCCGGAAGCCATAAATCCCGGAACTCGCAAAAGTTGTCAGCTAGACCGGTACCAATCGACATGGCTCGTCGAGAGGAAGCGATTGGGCTCACACGCCCAAATCCAAGCAGCGACGCGAAAGTTTCCTTTGTAAAAACCCCCAAATACTGAAAAATTATGCTTTTTCAACTTTCGTGGTGGGTCCACCCCAATTCTGACATTGATAAACCCCTAAAATCATGGGTTTTCGTTGGTTCCCGCGAGTTTGGGTCCGGAACCGTCGAAAAGTGGGAGATTTTCTGCTGACACAGTGCGCCTTAGAGGGACTCGATTCATTCGGGCACAAGCCTAGCCAATCTGTCTTTGGGCTACCCCAATCAAATGAAAAAAAAATAATTCGTAATTTCAAATACTCACGGCACGCGGGTGAATTGTAGATCATGTCGATCAATTCCGTATACTTAGGATTATCCGCGTTAACACTTCCACCCGAAACATTCTTTGTCACATGAGATGACCACAAAGTCAGTGGAACTTTATGTTCATGAGCGAAGTTCATCAACTTTGTGCTCGCTTTTACGTCCATGTTCACATTGTACGTTGTGCGTCGTACCATAATTTTTTCTTTTTCTTCTTCTTTTCCTTTCTTATCTTCTTTATCCTCTAGTACTTCGACCCAACCGCCCATCACATAGATACGCTTTATAGCTCCTACATGTTTGCTGCCCAAAATGGCCGTCAAATCTGTTGGCGCTGCCAGAAGGATGAATTCGAGTTTGATGCCTACAAATACTCAGCTAACAGTATTAAATACCTTGGGTAGAGAGTTTTGATCAAAAGATATACAGAGCTAAATTATTATTTAGGGCATATGTCATTTTTCAATATTTAGGAGACGAAAAAAATTCAAATTAGACTCGGGACTCTCTTGTATATAATATATTTGCACTTTTCTCTCACAAAAATTACTAGGCATTTAATATTGATTTATTCATTTCAGACTTAACCTAGTTTTTGATGTAGCGAATGCAGGCTCAGATTTTAGTAAACAAAAGTAACCTTTCCTCGAAGCTTGCTCTAAAGCCTTGACGATGTTCTTTTGTAATTCATTCTCAGAGGATGCTGAAATTAATATATTTTGATGTAAATTTTGGTTTAAATTTTAGCTACGGTATATATTGAAAAAATAATATCCCGTATTTCCTCTAATTGAGCCCCCTCTATAATAGAGCCCCCCCAAAATAAACCCCCCTCTAGAGGGGTATTAAAATATTGGCTAAAGTCATTAATTCCGGGTAAACAACTCAGAACGCCAACACATACCAATTCAAAATTGAGTCAACTCTTCTCTTTCCAAAGGAGGAAAAGAGAGAGAAAGAAAGAGTTGACCCAACTTGTTTACCCGGAATTAATGACGTTAGCCAATAATTAAGCCCCTCCTATAATAGAGCCCCCTCAAAAAATGGATTTTTCCCGAATTTTCCAAAAATTCAAATTTTTGGCGCAAATTCAAATTTTTTGGCGCGAATTTGAATTTTTTACACAATTTTGCAATTTTTTACCAAATTTTAGGAAAAAATGAAAAAATTTCATAGAAATGTACAAAATTCTGTCAAAAATTCAAGTTTGGTTTAAATTTTCAGAAAATTAGTCAAATTTCGTCAAAAGGTCCAAAAATTTTCGCGCCCCGCCTTCGGGGGCGCAAAAATTTTTTTCTTAATCCAAATAATTAAGCCCCTCCCTGAAATGAGCCACCCTCTAGAGGGGTATTGAAATGATTAAGCCCCCGGGGGCTCAATTAGAGGAAATACGGTATACTCATACTTCAGGACTGGCAATGTAAGGGATTAGATCTCACGAACGCCTTCAGTAGCTCAGGCTTTGGAATTATATCAAGGTACGAACTCATATAGAGTGATTTCTTTATATCTGTGTTATGTTTTCATGGAAATATATATACAGTCAACCCTCGTTAAAGCCCCCCCCCTCCGGGACCGGGCCCGGGGGGGGGGAGGGGGCTTTAACCGGGGTGGGGCTTTAAGCGGGGAAAATTTCCCAAAGGCAAAAATGGCCCAAAAATGCCCCAAAATGGTGTTTTTTGTGTTTTTATGCTATTTTTACCATTTTCATACATGTCATTGTTAAAATTGCACTATTTTACCTTAATTTACCTTAATTTTTACCTTAAATTTGAAGAAAAATTTTGAAAATTAGGGAAAATTGCTCAAAATTTTCGCGCCGCCAATGGCGGCGCCGGAAAAAAATTTCATGTGGTACCCCCTATGCTTTTTCTTCCCGACCCTCCCCAAAGGGGGCTTTAAGCGGGGAAAATCGTGGGGCTGTGGCCCGTTCCGGGCCCAAGAGGCTTTATCCGGGGGTGCTTTAACGGGGGTTGACTGTATATGGAAATATATGTGTGTTTTTATTTGGGAAAGGAACAAGATCTCCAGCAATAATTCCCGTTTAAAATCATTTTTAGCGTTTTTTCGATGTTTTTGCAGTGTTCGTCGCTCAATTCTGTAACGAAAACTACTTTCTTGCAACATTGCTTTGTTTGAGTGAAAATTAATGATTTAAAATTGGGAAATTGCCGCAAGAATGAAACCGAAAAAGAAAACCCAATACAATGTGCTTAAAATAGGCGTGTTATTCATCAACTATAAATATTTCTCCTAGATTTATTATTTTTTATAGTTGTCATGTTTCTATATCAAAGTTGTTACAGACCTGTTTTGTTCTCAAACTCCTTCAATTTTTTATGACTGAAAATGTTTTTCCCCTCATCAATATACGAGAGTCCTGCTTTATTTGAGCCAATTTCCAAGCGAAAATCGGCAGGTTTTCCTCCACTTCCCGCGAAAACTTCGACTTTTTGCATTCCATTTTTAAAGAAGCTCAACTGATGTCTGACTAACGCAGCTTTTCTTTGTGAATTCATCAAAGTAGTTCCAATGAAAAGGATTCGATGTGCTATGTTTATGCTCGCAACGAGAAGTGCAATTCGATCATCGGGTTCCATGTCCGTAATTAAGATTACATTGCGCTCTTGGGAAAGTTTGTAGGCTGCTGAAATACTTGCGCAATTGTTTAAGCAAAATTGACGTATAGGGAAATTTAAACAAAACCTATTTTGACAAAAAAAAAAACGGCCAAACAATTCAAGTCAAATTGAGTTAGCAAACAAAGAAAAGCAAAATTTGAATTAGCGCCAAAGTATCAAAACTTTCCGCAGTGATAAATTTTAACTTTTGGGAGCGGTATTACAATAGAGGGTCTGTATTAAACTGGATTATAAATTAGGCTCTTCTGTTGGAGAGAGCGCCCTATTACAAGTTTTATAGGATGCTGACTAAATTACCTGAAGAGAAGATTCCGGCGAGCACAATTAAACCGAATATGAATGACATTTGTAATTAAGGATATAGTATCTCTTTGTGAGTCAGTGTAAATAGGAAGATAATCGTAGGTGGTGAATAGAGTGTTCTAAAGTATCCAGGACTGAGTTACCTTCGTTTCTATGCAATTCTTACATGAAAATTATCATGCACTGCACCTGCAGTGGGTTTTGTGCTTGTGACAAACACTGGCACAAAATACAAGCACAAGTTTATATTTTCTTTGCAAAAGAGAAGGATAGTTTTTAAGGCATACAGGTAATCAGAACTCCATTCAATACGTGCGACTCGTACGCATTGAATGGATACAAGAAAAGTAGTGTGTGTTATATGTAATAGAGGTAACTGAAGGCTGAAGAAAAATTGATTTCTTAGATCGCCAAGTATCCAGGGTGTAAGATGGGGTACTTTAACATGTACCCTTGTACAAAATAAGTTGGGAAAATGAACTTGGATTATTTTTGAGTTTCTGTTGTATCTGCGCGCTGGCAATAGAAGTCATGTATCCTGTGCTTTCTCATTCTACCCTATGATCTTATAGGCAAGCATGGCAAACCGGACCGGGCACCGGACCGGGGTGTGGCCGACCAAAACTTAACAAGCACCCTAAGAATGCCTTCGGCGGCTAAATATTTTGAAATTTTTGAAATTTTAAAAATTTTCAATGTAAGTTTTTGGCAAACAATTCAATTTTTATAAAAATTTTGCCTGCGGCGCTATTTTTCCTTCCATTTTCTATTGTACATTGCTATTTTTCCAAAATATTCGCCTGCGACGCTTTTTTGCTCTTTGTATGTTTTTTTCTCTTATAAAACTCGGTCTCGGTTTCGGCCATTTTTAAGTCGCAAATATTTTCCGCGTCTAAGTGTTTTTGGGGTTACTTCGACGCAATCACAAATCTGCAATTGGTGAAATGGTGAAAAATGCAAATTTTGGCCAAAATTTAAATTCTTGATGCGATACGGAAAAAATAATTGCAGATTCGTAATCAGCGCATGGAAATACCCTAAAAACACCTTTACAAAAAATTGCGAAAAAATCTCGGCGCTACCGAAGGTAGCGCCGCAAAAAATTTTTGACCTTTTATAGACCGGACCGAACCGGACCGGGGGGTCGAGCGGACCGGACTGGGCAAAAGGTCGGTCCGTCGTCATGCTTGCTTATGGAGTAGAGAATAGATCCTATGAGTGTAAGACCAAGCCCGTTTTAATACAGTACAATAGAGTCAACTTCACGTTAATCGGAACAAGAAATTATTTGGTCAATTTGTATGGAAAACTTTTTGCCATGAAAAGTTTGCCATTCATTTACCGCACTGTAGCATTGTATTTTTCCGAAAGTAGGCTCTCCATTATCGTTGTTTTTCCATATTAGTTCAATGAAATCAGCGTATATCAATTCAAAAGCTCTCGCTACCATATCAGGTCGGAAATTAGACTGTTGCTGTATGGACTGCCCGTCTTCTAACTCAATATTTATAGCTTTTTCAGGTCTTCATTATCACTTCCGAATGTTATGGTAATAAACAGATCAGGTGGTCCAAATCTTTTCGCCATTATCATACTTCTGCGAAACTTACGGTAAAAAAACTAAACCCATGAGGCACGTTTTTACGTTTTGGCGCGAATTCAAATTTTCAAATTTGAAATCTGAATTGAAATTCGGATTCAGGAGGTCGAAAAACCCCTGTATGCAAATTTTCAGCTCATTTGGTAGTCAAATATGAAAAATCGACTTTTTTGGGCAAAAAATGGTCAAAAATGACAAAAAATGGCATAAAAATGAATCCAAACCATGAAATTTCGAAATTTAAAAAGTATAATATTCCAAATAAGCTTTAAAATCGAATAAGAACATAAAATTTATAAGTCTCGTATTAAAAAACCCTTAAAAACACGTTTTTACGTTTTGGCGCGAATTCAAATTTTCAAATTGTGAAAAAAATATTTTTGCAGCCAATAACTTTTGAAGCCGGATCGAATAAGCCAAAAATCACAGAAACCTATCGACTGGATCCCGAGTTCTCAACGTCACAAGTACGCAAGATTTGTCAAATAATAGGTTAAATTGTGCTTTCTTAACATCACCTCGATTGTTTTCTAGCCTTGCCCTCTCCGGTCTATTAGACAAAACCCGGCTGGACCCTCGTAAAAGAAGTCGCTCCTTTCTCAAAAGTTCGAAATGATTAGTGATACATGTGATCAATCGAAGCCATTCCTTATCGTCTCTACTAAGGGTTTGTCTGCTCAATAAAAGGTTCTTTTTTCTATTCCAAAGTGCTTCCATACTCAACTGTTCTTTTCTATCATTCTATTGCCCTTTCTCTCCCACTTTATTAGGCAAAACCCGCCTGGACACATAATTCGATCATTTTCAAACGCCTTTGGATTTTAACATACCCACTCCATTAACTAAAACCCACTGGGTTGCTAAATCGCTCCTTTCTCAAAAGACTAAAAATATAGGGTTAAAGTGGTGATTAGGTTGTGCCCATTTTCTCCCAATTACCCGTCATTTTATGCTCAATAAACATAGTCCATAATAACTTACCGTTTGTTCTCTTGAATAAGCCCCCCTCCCCTCCCAATATAACCCCCTCCTAAAGTAAGCCCCCCCTTGTGACCGATTTTTTGATGTAATTTGATTACAATGTTCTTTTTTACACATATTATCTGTTTAAATGCATGCTTTGAATAAAATATCAACAAAGGAAATTTGTTTGAACAATTTCTTTTGTTTGATGAATTTTCAGAAAATAATTTTTCAAAACCATAGGGTCCCCCCTATGGTTTTTGGCAAAAAATTTTCTTTAAAAAATTATTTGCCCAAAAAACCATAGGGGGGACCCTATGGTTTTGAAAAATTAGTTTTCGAAAAATTTGTCAAAAAAAATCAATAGGGTCCCCCTATGATTTTTTGGAGATTTTGCGAAAAAAATTCGAAATTTTTGAAGATTTTGACAAAAATCTCAAAAAATTTCCCTCGCCGGCGAGGGGGTTGAAAAATATAGGCCCCCCCTCCATTATACGCCCCCTCCTGAAGTAAGCCCCCCTAGAGGGGGGGTTGAAAAATATACGCCCCGGGGCTTATTCAAGAGAAAAACGGTAAGCTAGAGTCACAATAGAGATTGATGAGTGATTTGTAAGTTAGCCAATTTTGGCGTATGTCGGTTTTTAACCACTAATTCTGTCGTTTCAAGCGAGAAAGAAATTCAAATTTTAAATGGCATTCCTGCTCTGGTCATATGTCGAAACGGCAACTCTCAAATCGAACGAATAGTTGTTTACAAATAGTTGTTAACAAATTGATATGAATGTTCTTGCGACGCAGCTATGTTTACGTCATTACATTTTTGAGGGGCGTTTTTGTCATTCTGTCTACCTTTTTGAGGGGCCAGACCCAGTTTTTGTCATTCTGTCTACCTTTTTGAGGGCCCAGCCCTAATTTTTGTCCTTCTGTCTACCTTTTTGAAGGGCCAGACCCAGTTTTTGTCCTTCTGTCTACCTTTTTGAAGGGCCAGACCCAGTTTTTGTCCTTCTGTCTACCTTTTTGAGGGCCCAGCCCTAATTTTTGTCATTCTGTCTACTTTTTTTGACGCCAAAATTCAAAATTTAAAACTGAGATATCGATCTCAGTGTCAATATTTATGTCCCCACCTGGTAACTGAATTATAGGGGGGCTTAATTAGAGAAAATAAAAAATACGATACACAGGCAATGGTACACATATTGGTTGGGTGTATCATTAGATGTGTAGAATGAATGAGATCGGTATGTTTAGTCTGGTTCGAAGTCCGATTCAAAAGTGCCATCGATATGATTTCTTTACATTTCAACCTGAATGGCAATGTTGTCAAATGTATACACAAGCTAACCAACGTTGAACAAACGAGGTCATCCAAGGAATTCAAATTTTGAATGGCACTCCTGCTGTGGTCATATCTCAAAACGGCAACTCTCAAATCGAACGAATAGTTGTTTTGGAAGACAGACAGACCGACAAACGAAATGATATGGACGTTGTGAATGAATGATATGACTGTTTACGTCAACGACCCAAATCAATAGTTGCCTAGCTAGACAACAACAAGTTCGCTTACATTTTGACATTATCCTTATAGTAAGTTAGTGACGTCCGACCCTCCCTCCGCCGGATGATTTTGGAGTGCATTCTTAGGGGTGCTTATTTTCAAAATGTACCTAATTTAGGGTAACTTTTTACGGGGAATCCGAATTTGAGGTCAGAATTTAGCTAAATATCGACAAATTTTAGACAAAATTTAGACTAAAATTGTGTCTATAATTTTTTCCACCGGACATTCATTCTTAGGGGGTCCTTATTTTGTCGGTAAGGTTTTTGTCCCCAATTTTCTGGAATGCTTTCTTAGGGGTCCTTATCAGAGTTGCCCGCAATCGGGATTTCCCAATCCGCAATCCGCAAAAAAATTAAAATAGCGGATTCCGCAATCCGCAATCGAAAAATTGCCGCAATCCGCAAACCGCAATTTTTCAATTTTTTTCCAATTTTTTTTCCAAATTTTGCCAAATTATAGTGTTTTAAAGCCTAGGATCAATTTTCTGGCAAACAGCGTAATATTTCTGAAAAGTTTTGCCTGAAAAATTTTTATAACAATATTTTCTACGAAGAAATTGCCCAATATTTTTGAGAAATTTGGTTTTTTTCGCACAAAAAGCAAACAAAATTTGTGGAATAATGCTCGGCCGTGCCCGATAGGGCGCGGCCGAGGAAAAAATTTAGAAAATTTTGCCTCAACATTGAAAATTTTCAAAGGAAATTTTCTCTAACCTCACACATTTTTTCAAAATTTTCGCCTGCGGCGCTATTTTTTCTTGGATTTTTCGCCTTCGGTCCTATGTCTAGTACTCATATTACCTGTGTCTATAAAATTATTACTGTCACCGGAGAAAATGTCATCTAAAATTGCGCCGGGATCTAAAATTGCAGTAAAAATAAAGGATAAAATCGCGCCGCTGGCGAAAAAATTTAGAAAAAATGTTGGATACAAAGGAAAAATCAAAGAAAAAATAGCGCCGCAGGCGAAAATTTTTCAAAAATTTAGTGGGCTTGGAGAAAATTTCCTTTGAAATTTTTCAACGTTGAGGTAAAATTTTCAAAATTTTTTCCTCGGCCGCGCCCTATCGGGCACGGCCGAGGCCATTCTTAGGGGTGCTTAAAGATTGCGGATTGCGGCAAAAACAGGCCCAATCCGCAACGCCAAAATTGCCGCAATCCGCAATTGCGGGCAACTCTGGTCCTTATCCTTATAGTAAGTTAGTGATCTTTGATGCCTTATTTTCTCGGTGACTAACCCGGTGTTCACAATAGCGGGACCGACGGACCGATGTGTTCACAATCAAATATCGACTTTTTTGGTGAAAAAATGACCAAATATGGCATAAAATTTTGAGATGAAGCATTCTCGACCTGTTTTAAGGTGTGTAGACGATATTTAGACATCGAAATATGTGACATAATAAAAAATTAAGCTGAAATCAGGCCAATACTGATAAATTGGCAGTAAATCATAATAAAATTTATTCAAAATCATTCAATAATTCAATCATCACAGCTAAATTGTCACAAAATCAGTAAAAAATTCATGGAATATGTCGTACGAACAGTAAAGAATGTAAAAATCTTAAAAAACATCATTAAATCCCGACTTAAACACCTTAAAATAGGTCAAGAATGTTTCATCTCAATTTCAATCTCAATGCAAGAAAAATATAAGAGAAACAGAGCGCCAAGCTCACCAAAATTCAAAATTTAAAACTGAGATATCGATCTCAGTGTCAATATTTATGTCCCCACCTGGTAACTGAATATGATTCAGTCATGAGAGAAACGAACGTTGGCATTTTAGAATTGATTCAAACAATAATTTAAAAACAGAATATTTAAGAAACGGACTTACTTTAGAAGCAGGTTAAGAGATACAATAAAAATTCAGCAAGAATTATGGGGAATAGAATTCATTAATTAAATAGAAAGCAATGAATTTTATCACAAAAAAATCGCTCGGCGATAGGCTCAATTATAGGGGGGCTTAATTAGAGAAAATAAAAAATACGATACACAGGCAATGGTACACATATTGGTTGGGTGTATCATTAGATGTGTAGAATGAATGAGATCGGTATGTTTAGTCTGGTTCGAAGTCCGATTCAAAAGTGCCATCGATATGATTTCTTTACATTTCAACCTGAATGGCAATGTTGTCAAATGTATACACAAGCTAACCAACGTTGAACAAACGAGGTCATCCAAGGAATTCAAATTTTGAATGGCACTCCTGCTGTGGTCATATCTCAAAACGGCAACTCTCAAATCGAACGAATAGTTGTTTTGGAAGACAGACAGACCGACAAACGAAATGATATGGACGTTGTGAATGAATGATATGACTGTTTACGTCAACGACCCAAATCAATAGTTGCCTAGCTAGACAACAACAAGCTCGCGTACATTTCTATGGGCTGGAAATGTGACCTATTTTCGATGCTTGTTGTAATAAAAGGTGGTTTATTAAAAAGTTGTCTGGTCTAACTATAAACAAAAGTTTATACTAACGTCGTGTTGATAAATAAACATGGCCATCGAGATTACAAAGTGCATGTTGCTGTTGTTTACGCCAAACTTTTGACGTTGTTGCCATTTATTTTAATTCAACATTTGAGTCAAAAATGTATTCATTTTCGCTTTAAACGTTTTAGTCAGTTCAGAATTTTGGTGAAATCAATCACATGAGAACAATTGCAAACATTGCTGTGATTAAACGTTAGTTATTATTTTAACAAAAATGTGAGGTCAACAAATGAAAGGTCTTGGAAAGTTGGGAATACAGACATTTTTAGATCCAAAATTTGAATTCGCGCCAAAACGCAAAAACGTGTTTTTAAAGGTATTGATTATAGGAATCGGTTGTTTTTATGGTTTCAAATGTTTTCTGGAGTTTTCAAAGGGCGCGGCGCGTCACTCATTATATATTATACTGCCGTATTTACCCGATTCTTCAATTAACTCCCGGAGAATTTAGAATAAAATAGAACAGTATTTTTATAGAATTGTATTATTATTTAACATCAGTCATGGCCAATTTTCCATCATCTTTGTCCTTCTTGTTCGTATCATGCATCGCTACAGGTTGGTTTCAGGATTTTAAATTGTCAAATTTGGATGCCATTTGAAAGCCCATTTTGTATACTTTCAAACGGTATATTCACTTTTCATTTTATCTCATGGGAATTGAATTTAAACTTTGGAATTGAACTTTTTAAAACGTTGGTATTTTTTAATTTTACCGATTTTATTTCTAATTTACACAATTAAATACTTTATGTCACAATTTTAATGTCGGAAATTTTCTATTAATGTCAAATTTTTAAATCGGAATGTCTGTTTCAGCTATTTCAATTAAAGTGCAAGTACATAAATTAGTTATGGAAAACGACGCATGGAAAACTGAGCCTTTCGACGAAACATACACACTTACACTCGAAAATAAGAACGACGCAGACGAATTGAGAAAAAAAGTCGAGAAATTGCTAAAAGAACACAACGAAAAAAAGAATCCAGGACCCTTGTATCTGGCATTTGATCCAGCTCGGAATGGTGGAATTCCTGAGAAAGATGTATCCTATATGAAACTGCTGCAGTGGGGCAATCCTCCAAAAGTTTTTGTTCCAATGGCTACAGAAGTGAAGTTCAAAATAGAAGGTGACCAAAACGAGAGGTCGGTCTATTTAACTGCGAATGAAACTTGGTCGTCAATAGTTTTCTCTGATATTGCGAAAGAATTGCGAATCAAAGAAAGCGATATAATTGAAATGCATATAGATGGCAAAAATGGTAAACCTGTAAAACTTGGACGTGACGTTATAAACACGAAAGGGCTGAAGCTGTGGGTGAAGGTTAAGGGTGGGTTTAATTAATATAATAATTGGCAAATTGTTTATACCGTAACTTAAGCCCCTTTAAGTTCTTCGTTACTATATTATCGTCAGCCCAGGAGAGTTGAACAGAAAAGGTTTGCTCTCTACGTTTGTGCTGCTTTGAATGCAGCACAAAGCTTATGCGCCCATTTGAATTTGTATTTCTCAATCGAATAAGATCTTGATCTCTATGGAAAAGTATGACAAAAAATTGTATTTCAAATTAGCGCCAAATATATTGTTAGCCCTACTTTGGGCGTTTGTATTCATTCTGTTCAACTCTCCTGGGCCGGGGATAATATATTGATTTGGAGCATAACTCTGGTGGGTTTGCTTAAAAGTTACTTCAATTTTATATAGCGCAAGCCTAAGTGTTAAGCTAGGGGATATTGGTAAATAGACATTTAAAATATGAGTGTGGATATTTTATGAGGATTTATGTATCAAACCAATCCATTTGTGGTCTTCCATCCCTCTCATAGAGTCAAAAAACTGTGGGCATAATTTTTTGGCAATTTCTGCTAGGTTGTCAGCCTTGACACTGCTCGTATTTTTTACGACTGTGGAAATATCGCCAGGTGCTTTTTAAATATTTGCATCAAATAGCAACATTAAGGGGAAAAGTGTTATTTGAAACTAGCGCGCTAACGCGCGCTAGCGCGCGGGGAGTCTATATCAGTATGCCCTTTCTATATCAGTATGCCTTTTCTATATCAATATGCCTTTTCTGTTCTAACTTCACTCACATTCCAGGGGGAAGGTCGGGCGCTCCGCGCCCGACCACAGGATTGGCTCGCCACCTTCGGTGGCTCGCAAACTCAGACTCAGTCTGAGTTTGGCTCAGTCTAAGTTTGGCTCAGTCTAAGTTTGTCTCAGGCTAAGTTTGTCTCAGTCCGATTTTGGCTCAGTCTAAGTTTGTCCCGAAAATTCGGGACAAAAACCTTACCAACAAAATAAGCACTGGTAAGAATGACCCTTCCAAAAATTCGGGACATACAGAGAAAATAAGTGATCTTTGATCCCTTAAAAAACCGTAACAGAAGGACAAAAATTGGGTCCGGCCCCTGAAAAAACCGTAACAGAAGGACAAAAAGTGATCTTTGATCCCTTAAAAAGGTAGAAGGGACAAAATAAGTGATCTTTGATCCCTTAAAAAACCGTAACAGAAGGACAAAAATTGGGTCCGGCCCCTGAAAAAACCGTAACAGAAGGACAAAAATGATCTTTGATCCCTTAAAAAACCGTAACAGAAGGACAAAAATGATCTTTGATCCCTTAAAAAACCGTAACAGAAGGACAAAAATTGGGTCCGGCCCCTGAAAAAACCGTAACAGAAGGACAAAAATGATCTTTGATCCCTTAAAAAACCGTAACAGAAGGACAAAAATTGGGTCCGGCCCCTGAAAAAACCGTAACAGAAGGACAAAAAGTGATCTTTGATCCCTTAAAAAGACAGAAGGGACAAATAATTTCTCCGTGTGTCCGCGGACACACGGAGAAATTATGTCACTAACTTATTATAAGGATGTTAAGCAGTGAAATTCTAAGCAATTTATTGGATTGTTGGACGTTAAACGTCAAAGCCTGATAGGTTTTCTAGGCCGCATAGTTTGTATTTGTGATTACTTTTGTGTCATGGTTTCCAGAATTTTGACTTTTTGTCTTCGAATTTTCGGTAATTTGCACGACACAAACTTGATAGTACAAATTTTGATCTCTTAATTGGGTACACTATCGCGGCAGGACCAGTGATGTTGTTTATTAATTTAGATATGCAAATTTGTATAATATATGGATTTAAAAGAGTATAAGACCATGAAAATAGTTGAAATAGTTTCATCAAAATATTAACGACTGAAGTTAAATTGACCTTTGATTCCCTGAATTGCTTTACTGTTAACAAAAATTTAAGGATGCGTGGCTTGGTTTAGTCAAATTGCGAAGAATGCTTTGGACGAGATGGCAGGTATGTTCGTTTATTTTATTTCGACTTTATTAGTAAAACAAGATTTTGATTTTTATCACAACAGCCCTAGAACGTAACTCCAACCCGGGATGAATAAAAATGTGAGCTCTAATTGCAGCGTCAGGCTGTCTTTTTCAGAGTTGTGGCGCGAGAGAATTTGACTGGCACGCTGCAGTTAGAGCGACAGATTTGCCTAGAACGTCAGATACAGTCGCCAAGACTCGTTGCCAATTCAGCCCGGATAAACGAAGAAAGTCCGGATAAATGAGGGAAATTTGTATGAAAAAATTCGTTCCGGCCAAAACCGTCCGGATAAGCGAGGGTCCGGTTAAGTGTAGGTCCGGATAAACGAGGGACGACTGTATGGAGGGCTATACGCCATCCAGGGAACATCATATCTGTTGTATTGGTTTCGTTAACTTCTTTAATTGACTCATCGAATTGGAAAAATCATTATGAATAAAATTACTATGGAAAAGTTCAGTTGTAAAGCACAGTTTCGCTCAAAATCCCTATTTATATTTTTCACATTTTTTTTCAAATCCGTATTACAGAACAATATGAACAATTTTGGAATGTCTTTCATAAAAGTGGCGACCTTTATCGTTGTTCAATGTTTCAATATTGACTTTAAGGACACAGACCATCACTAACACCTGTGGCAGATGACGGGCTTGACGATCTCAGTCCGCCGTTTTTTACTCAGCCATTTATTGGCGATATAAATGTTTGCAGAAACACAGGTGGGATAAAAGATTCGTATTATTTATTTCATTTAATGTAATTCATTTAGACATACCATATGAGGGTACTGAGAAGGCTCCGATCAAACGAAAGCTCGAGGTAAACGACTATTTCGAAAACAGGCCGAAATACACCCCTGCTTACGTTAAAACAGCAAAATGGGCTGATCCTGACTACGAAACAAAAAAGGAAGAATATAAGAAAATAAAGTTCAACGTAATTGATACGTCGACCGGTAAATCTGTAGATCGCCGATCCTACTACCTCTCATATTACGGGTTTGTGAATAATGATTATTGTGATTGTAGGTTCAACAAACGATATTCCCCATCCTTTATGGCACAAATTTTACTTTTTAATGCAAAGAGTTCTTGAGACAACTTTTTTGGTAATTTTCGGATAAAATTTAAAAGTTTTTTTAGTTCACAGAAAATAGTATAACAAGAAGTAATGTATAGATTTATACAGCTCTCAAGGACTGACTAGGGGATTACATCCAGAGGGCCAAAGTCTGTTGTTCTGGAATGTCCGAATAAACTCCCATACTAATTCTTGAGGAATATTTCTTAAGCAATATATAACTTATCTCGTGGTTAAAAATCCGTGAAATAGCCCAAAAAAATTGTGTCATGCTTCAATCAGGGGTCCAATGTTTTAACCTAGAAAAATGTTGTAACATAACGAAATTATTAGTATTCTTATAGAATAAAAATGGAGTCGGAAGTGATCGGAGATGTAAGTCTTCCGTTGTTTCCTATGTTTCCTAAAGTTAAATTGGGACTGGGTGGTCGCGGAAAGCTAGGCCGTTATTTTGTGAATCACACCGGTGATGCTATCCTGTCTCACAAGAAAGATGGAAAATTGAGATTCGTCGCCATTCAAAGAAGCAGTAATCGTAAAGTTTTAATTTTTTATTTTTTTAATTTTTCTGGTTTTTGTTCGGTTTTTAAACCTTTTTTTGTTAAAAAAATAAATGTGGCCCCAAAAGGTTTAATGGGAAATTTTTTTTTTTTTAAAAAACCCTTTTTTTTTGATGATATCAGATTTTTTGCCTTTCTTTAGTATATTTCGATTTCCCTTGATAAATTTTCAGCAAATATGCCCGATTCCAAAAGGCTGAAAATGCAAAGCTTAGATATTAGTATTTCCGATCTGGCGAAGGCATAAACAATAAATATGCTTGAACAAGTTTTAATCTTAGTCCATTAAAGATGTCCTATAGTGTTACCGACAAACCAAAAGCCACAAGTTAAACATGCTTTAAATATAACTCGAGAAAAAGCTGTTATTATTGACTTATTGTAGATAAATGGGGAATGCCAGGCGGATTTGTCGATCCAAAACCAAAAAATGAAAAACGAGAGATTCCCAGAGCAGCAGCGAAAAGAGAGCTGAAGGAAGAAGCACTTTTAGGAATAAAGCCAAAGACCAAAGATGAAGATATTATGGAAATATTCAAGAAACTGCAGGAAACAGATGGACATTACAAAGAACTTGCAGTATTGCTTAACGATATTGAAGAATCTAAAGAAATCTGCGAGAGAAAAATTTATCAAGGTTGGTATCTATTAAGGTTTGTGAAAAGTGAAATGAGCGTTTTTAAGTGGCCTTTCTATAGTTAAAACTCATTTTTGTTTCAAATATTTTGTGCAGTTTGATGTGTTTTTTTAATTTGTGACATTCCTGTTTTTGTACCATTTTTATGCCGTCATTTCAATAATTACAAACAAATTACTTTTCAAAGAAGATTTATTTTTAAGTCTTTTCACATTTTATGTATTCTTCCTCTTAAATTTTTATTTTGAAACAACCCGGCTTTTTACCTATAGGGTTTTCCTATTCGCTGAGTTTGAATTTATGACATAATTTGCGATATTTACGTCTCAGTTTGTATTTGTGTAAATTTTTTGTTAAAGCGTTATTTCGCATAATTTCAGGAATTGTGCCAGATGGAAGAAATGTAGATAATGCACACATCGAAACAACCGTTTACAATTGGCACATTCTAGACGATAAACTGGCTGCGAGAATTAAACCGGTGGTAAGTAACTCGTACTTGATACTAATGCGTAGAAAATTCGAACTAAGTTCAAATTCGGTAATTATAAAAACACGCCGGAAAACAACTATTTTCTCATAAACCCCTCACTTGATATCTCCTGCAAAATTGCCATTGGCGCTTTTTGATAGTGATGAAAACCAAATTTAGTACAGTTGTCGCGGACTGTTAGCACGGTAGCCGCCTGCATGCTTACGTTTCACAACTTTTCAATTATATTTACAACACCTGCTGCTAATGGTCAAAACTAGGGCCCGGATTTTCCGGACATGAAAATCGCATTTTCGGACATTTTCCCTAAAATTTTCCCATTTTCGGACATGGAATTGTGTTTTCGACAATTGACCTATTTTATTGCATTTTTAACGTGAAATTTTTCTTCCAAAATGACTGTTTTCGGACATTTTCGGACAATGTCCGGGAAATCCGGGCCCTAGTCGTAACTGTTAGAAAGATTATAACAAGATTATAATAAATAACATAAGGTTGGATAAAATAATAACTAATTTGTGTTATAAGCTACAAAATTTCGAAAATAATTTCTGCCTTTCTAAGAGCTGTAGTAAGATTTGGTTTTCATTTTTATCATTAATTTAATCATTTAATTTAATTTAGTCATCCGCTAGTTTTCTTTTCACTCAAAGTTCACTGCCGTTCTTTCGCTCCCTAACCAAATACAAAGACTTAGTTGCTCAGGGCCCTGATTTTCTGATGGCCGAGGTTAAGAATAAAAAAGATGAAACACTTATATAAAAATAGACACTGATTTTGCTCAAATGAGAAAAATTTCTAAAAATCCTAAAAATTGCAATTTTTAAATTGCCATCATTTGTGGATTTGGCGTGTTAACGCTATTTTTGAGCCACAATCCTCCCTGTTTTGACCGAGATATTATGAATGCTAAATTTATTTTTTGGTCCTTTAAAAACTTTTCTGACATAAACGGATGTGTTTATGTCAGAATAAATTCAGTAAGAATTCCACACAAAAATATGTGTAAATGATGCAAATTTCCAAAATTTTACTTTAAAATTTGTCGAAATTTTGATTCATTGAATTTGAAAAAATAGAAAATTATTTCTCTCTAAATAACATCTCAATGTCCTGCTATAAATCTTACAGCCAAAAGTTAGGCAAGTTAAAAAATTAAATGTTGTTTCTATTTTGCAAAGAAATATCTCTCGTAAATACACATATGAAAGTAAGCAACATTTTCAGAACGGCGATGACGCAATTGGCGCCCGTTGGATGAGTCTGGACGAGTTGGTTACCGAGGAACAGGCTAAAGTTGCCGAGACCAAAGCCGAAGTCGACAATAAGAAAAAATTCATCGTTTGGAGCACTCATCTGCCAATAATTTGCCAATTCGCTAAAATGCACCGAGAGAATGCGGCAATTTGTCCATGAGAAGTGGAAGTGGTCTAAAAAGACAAAAAAAATACTCTGTTTTCTCATATTTCCATGCTTCACGATCAAAGTTGTGTAAAGCATTCCCTATCGTTAACATGTCTCTATTGTAGTTCCTTTTTTAGACTTTGGGAATAAACTTTATGCGGGTGCTTTATACCGGTAGCAATACACGGATAGCAATCGTATCTGACCGACCTCAATAACATACAAGGGTAAGGTGATGTCACGGTGCGAAAAATGCACTATTACCTATGCTTTCTCAGGGTTGCATTTTTAGCTTAGAATATAAATATCTGGACAAGGAGGAATATGACGAAATTTTTGGGTTCTCCGGAATTAAAATTTTAGACTAATTTCTGTAAAATTAATTAGTACGCTCCCGTAAAAATTTACATTATGAGGAAAATATATATATAGGACGAAACCAACAAATGTATATTTTCACTAATTTTGACACTGTAAAAATGGTGTTTTCGTACACAAAGACGCTGAAAATTTTTGGGAAAAATAAAAGTTGGCTCATGCGTATTTTCCAAAAAATTAATATTTATTTATTTATTTATTTACTCATCTTGGAGCGATGGGTATATATACAATAAAGTCAACAATTTAAATGTCATAATGCAACAAGTGATAAAGAACAAGTAATCATATCAAGCGAGGACAACATATCTCAATAATGATAGTATATGACAAGCCAAGTCAATATAGGGGAAGATTTCTTGGATTTCTTTTGTACTAATTAAATTGTGAAATTCGTTGGGGGATGTTTTCCGAATATGAGTTGGTAATTTACTGTATCGGGTGGGGCATAAGTTCTGTTACCACTTTTATTTTTTTGTATTTTGCACTTGTTTACTTATTCCGGAAATTTCCGAAATATTAGAATAATAGCACAAGTCATTCCCTACCTGATACATATTAGTCCTCCTCGAACTGTCCTCCATTCGCTTTTATACAAGCCTTCAGACGTTTTGGAAACTGATCGATGGATTTTCGCAAGGTCGACAAATCAAATTTGTTCCATTCTCGTCTCAGGGCGCGTTTCCAGCCATCCAAATTACCATGGTGCGTAGCGCAGACTTTCTCCTTCAAGATAGGCCATACACAGTAATCGAGAGGATTGCCTTGTGGAAAGTTAGCAGGCCATTCATCTTTTCTTATAAAACCTGGAAAATTGTCCATGCACCATGCTTGCGTCGGGTTGGCCGCATGTGCTGACGCCGAATCCTGTTGAAATGTCCAGTGAGCATTTTTGAATAGAGCAGGGGCCCATCTATACTTTAGCGGCAAAAGAAGCTTCTCTTTGTAGTTCTTTGCATTGACAATCTCGCGAGGTTCGAAGATGACCAGTGGTGTCTTCCCATTCCAGCATATTCCGCCCCAGACCATCAAAGTCTTAGGAAACTGAGACCTTTCCACCAATCTGCCATAGGCATTTGCTTCCTCTCGGGTTGCTACTATAATTCGTGTATTTTGTTTGTTGAATCCTTCCTAAAGAAGAAAATAACTTTCATCCGAAAAAAGTATTTCTCGGTGGCGACATTCTGTGAACCGGCGCAGCAACCGTTTGCATCTTTTCAGTCTTTCTTCTTTATGTTCCTCAGTCAATGCCGTTGTCTCTTGTAATTTGAGAGACTGCTTCCTTAGTTCATCATTCACTAAGCGCCGGACTGTTCGATTGCTGATTTCTCCTTCCTTAGCAAGCATCCGCATTGATCGTTTCGGATTTCGCCGTAATTTTGCTTTAATCACCTTTTTTGCTTTTTGTACTCTTACATCAGGCGGTCGTCCGCTGCGCGTTCGGTCCTCCAGAGTGCCTAGTTCCTTAAAACGAGACACGGCCTTGATGACGCTTTGCTTATGCATTTTCAGCAAACGCGCAATGTTGCTTACTCCCTGGCCTTGTTTGTAGAGTTCAATAATTGCTGCACGTTTTGATGACATTTTTATGATAAATAACTAATAGCGCAACTGGCTGCTTATATAATGTGAAAGAGGAAGACCTAGTCTATCTACTATAAACAACTGGAAATTTCCGGAATATGTAAACAAGAGAAAAAATCCAAATCTAAAAGTGGTAACAGAACTTATGCCCCACCCGATATAGGCTAGCAGTACGGATAAAGAAAGAATGGACCCGGACGTTAGTAGAACATTGATTAGTTTTTATCTTATATAAATCACCTCTAGTAATAGTTTTCTCAAAGTAAAAAGAGTTGTTATGTCTGATAGAAATTTTCTCATGAATTATGTCATGGAACATTTTTAGGTCGGCTTTTAGCCTTCTATCTTCTAAAGATTCCTGTTTGAATAGAACTAATAATTGATCATATGATGGAAATTCTAAATTCTTTCTAAAATATTGAGTTCGTTTATTCAGTTCAAAGAAGCGTTTTTGAATTTTCTCAATTTTTTGAATGTCCTTTTTAAAATGAGGGTTCCATACTGGAGAGGCAAATTCTAAGATCGGTCTAACGTATGTTGTAAACATGTCAACTAGAATTTTGGGTCACTATATTTCAGTCCTTTTAAGAGAGCGAAAGAAGCCTTTTGGGCTTTTCGACAAATAATCTCTATGTGTTCTCCGAATTTGAGGTTAGCTGAGAAATAAACACCTAAGTCTCGCACTGTGGTACTAGGATTTATACAAGGAATTTCGCAGTTTTGCAGACTATATGATAAATTTTGATTCTTCTTTCCTAAGTGTAGTATAGAGCACTTTTTTACCGCAATTTTGAGTCCGTTTAATTCGCAATAGTTAGAAAATTTGGCAATAAATGTTTGGAGTGAACTGTTTGAGTCGTAATTTGATCGAAAAATGTGGTAAGCTTTTAGATCGTCAGCGAAAAGTTTACAGATAACTCCTTCTGTTTCACAAAGTTTTGGGAGATCAGAAACGTAGATGAGAAACAGAAGTGGACCAAGGACGGATCCTGAGGCACCCCACTTGTTTGAGAGAGTTCTTGCGAAAAAGATGAACCAACCCTGACTTTGAAAAATCTATCTGATAAATAATTTTGTATCCATTTTAAAAGTGGGCCCTTGATGCCTATAGATTCTAATTTGCGAATTAAACGGTTGTGAGGAATAGAATCAAAAGCTTTGGCTAGATCAAAGTAAATCATGTCTACAGGAAATTTTTGTTCAGAAGCATTTTGAAATTTTTGGGATCGGATGAACTATTGATTCTTTTCAAAAATGTGGGATCTGTCCTGTCATCATGGAATAAGAGAAAATGTAATAAAATGGATAGCTGAGCGTGTAAGCGCAATTCTTAAGAAAAATATTCGGAATTTCGTCCGGAGACGTGTTGTTCATGTTTTTGACTTTCAAAAGAAGTTGAAGGACTTTTGAGTAAGTAATCGGTATGAAGCTAAGTTCGCCGAAATTTTGACATTCTATGTCTTCGATTTGTAATTTAGCGGTGGTAAATACTGATGAAAATTGATCTCCAAAAATTTCTGCTTTTTTTCTGGTTTGAAAAAATTGGTTCTTCTTTTTCGTCGAAAAGAGTAGGTGTTAAACTCGATTTTGTTTTAAGGAATGCGCCTACATGCTTAAAGCGTGTCTTAAAGTTGGAAATTCTAGTTTTCTCTCTATTTTTGAGAAATCTCTTTGTATGATAGTCAATATCATTTGAAGCTTTTATGAATTTCTCTCTTATTCCTGGATGAGATATTTTAACCCAAAGTTTTTTCCGGTAGTCGAAAAGATTCTGGATGTGAATTGGTAAACGTGAAATTGGACTAACTATTTTGGTCTTAGGAATGAATAAATCTATAGCCTCAGAAATAACATCCATGAACTTATGGTACATAAAGTCGATGTTTGAGCAAGAATGAAATATGACATTCCAATTAATGTTTGATAGAAAATTGTTAAAGTCTCATAGTCTGCATCACAGAAATTTTTTTTTTCCGGGTTCTTTGCTGAATTTTAAATGGAAAAATTTTCAGATATTTAAGGGGGCATTTATACCTGCCAAATTAGGTGAAAATTAACAAATTTTCGGCCCAAGTTGGAAAACCCAAAAAAACTATAAAAGGAAATGGAGGAAATTTGACCGGGAAGGCGAAAAAATTTTTATAAAAGTTAAGCTTATTTCGAAAGTTTCGATTAAAAACTTAAGTGTTCAGTTTTCCTTAAAATCCTTTTTTCAAAAAAAATTCTGCATGTTATATCTGACTTTTTCCATTTTGGGAATTTTGACTACTGAGGGTCAACCGGATCCGGATAATCGGCCATCCGGGTGGTTTTCAACGGTATCCGGTTTTTTGGGGGGGGCGCCGGTTGCAGCCAAAAATTTAAACACCCCTAAAAATGCAGTCAGCGCCGCGGCGAAAATTTTTGAAAATTCCGTAGAATATTCAAAATTTTCAATGTCAATTTTTGGCACACAGCGTAATTTTTGGAAAAAATTTCGCCCGCGGCACTATTTTTTCTTCTAAATTTTCTATGATCTTGTGTGGGATTTATTTTAATTTATTTGCTCTTCTTGGAGCGTCGGTATATGTGAATAAAGTAAACAATCGCAACGTCAATATGCAACAATGATACATGATACAAGAACAAAACAATCATATCAAGCAAGACAATATATATAGCAATGATGATGTGTGACAGTGGACGGATCCTTGTGGAACACCGCTTGTTTGAGAGAGTTCTTGCGAAAAAGATGAACCACCCCTGACTTTGAAAAATCTATCTGATAAATAATTTTGTATCCATTTTAAAAGTGGGCCCTTGATGCCTATAGATTCTAATTTGCAAATTTAAAAGGTTGTGAGGAATAGAATCAAAAGCTTTGGCTAGATCAAAGTAAATCATGTCTACAGGAAATTTTTGTTCAGAAGCAAACGAAAGGTCATCCACAACTTCTAAAAGTTGATATATGACATTCCAATTAATGTTTGATAGAAAATTGTTAATAGTCTCGTAGTCTGCATTACTGAAATTCCTTTTATAAACGCTAGATTCCGATTCTTTCTGAATTTTAACTAAGAACGAAATACAATTGTGGTCAGATGAACTTTTAAAGGGGGCTTAATTTCTATACTTTCTACAAGTTTCTCTGAGGTGCAAAAAATTAAATCGAGAATGTTTTTGGGCTCGTGTAGGCTTCTCAACAAGTTGAAAAAGATCAAAGTTCTCAATAAAATCTATAAAAGATGATTCTTTGCCTCTACAGTATGGTTTAGGTTCGAAATTTGACCAGGTAATGTTGCGAAAATTGAAATCACCTGTTATAATAACAGGGAAGTCTACGGTTATAAATTCAGAAAGTGTGTCTAAAAGATGGTAAAAATCTTAAGTGGTTTCTTTAGTAATTGGTCTATAAACATTTATAATACGTACCTTTTCATGACTTAAAGAAAAAATATCAATGCATGTTATATCTGAGTTTTTAATTTTAGGAATTTTGACTACTTGAGAAGGTAAAAGATCCGAGATAAAAATACAAGAGCCACCTCCTTTTGAGGTGGTTTCTCTATCACATCTAATTAATTTGTAGGGTAAATTTTGCAAAATTAAAGAATCATCAGTTTTACTACTTAGCCAAGATTCCGTTACTAAAATTATTTGAAAGTTTTGAGACATAAGAATAATGCTAAGTTCATCTAGTTTGTTCATTAAGCTATGGGCATTGAGATATAAACAAGAAATTTTCGTGTCCCCTAAGTGACTTGGTTCCCCATTAAAACAATTGAAATTTTTACACATAACATAATGATAAAATAAGTTACTTGGCTTGTCTTGTTCTTCCTATTTGTCCGGGGTCACATTTTTCTTTGCGAGCGTTTTCGGATTCGGTCTTTCGCGGAGGTCGAGATCAACCACGTAGTACTTCAGTTGACCGCACTCGGCATTCATTTCGTATGCTTTCTGTCGCTGCGCGTAGAGGATCTTGAGTTCTGTTGGTGTCATGTCTCTTCGCGTGAACGCATTAGTTTGAATTGTCAGGCTTTTTATGGCTGAGTTGAATCCATACATGAACTGATTTCTCACTTTAGATTCTTATGAACTAAAACATTTTTATAGTAAATATTAAAGACCATACAAATATTAAAGACAATACTAACTACTTATAATTTTATTGTTTCTCGATCACTCCATTTCTGCGAATTTTGTCAATTCTTTACTTGGTACCCTCGGCGAGGAGCTGTGTCAGCAGAAATCTTCCGATTTTGTTGTTAACATTCTTTCTGCCTTGCAAAATTTTATACGCAAATTAAAGTAGACAAAATTCTGAACACTACAGCGAAAATCCGACATGGATTTTATAGCCGATTTTGTACAAATCCGATTTTGAAAAAAGCCGATTTTGGAGAAAATCGATATTCTTTAACTGACATTTGGCTGCAGCTAAATCTAAAATCCATAAAAACTGCCTAAATAATATCCGGTTTTCGCTATAATGTTCAGAATTTTGTCTAGTTTCATCCGCATATAAGATTATGCACGAAGGAAATCAATTTTATGAAAATATTAGCAATTTCTGGAGACACACCTGGTCTAAAATTTTTGACCTCTGGCAAAAATTTAAAAACCAAATTTTTCGCATTCCAGCGCAGCACCGGATATATTCCCATGCTAGGATTCTAGCTAAGTCTCTCTGCTGTATTAGTTTTTACAGCTCCGCCGGAGCTCTAATTTTGGCGGAGTTCGTATTATGTCAAGTTGAGGTGCAAAATTTTCGGAATAAAAAGCGTACACACGAAAACGGAGGGTGTCTTCTTTCGTCACCATGTTTTGTAAATTTTATTTTTATTTTTTTGGACGGCGCCAAAATCCGCCATTTTATAGATAAATTTTGAACTGAATCCTTGTGAATATTCTTCGGTTTGTCATAAACTGGAGTAATTTGATTTCAAGAACTAAAATAAGCTATTTTAAGGGATCCGATGAATCATAACTATCAACCGTTGTCTAAGTATTATTAATTGACGAAACCGGCGTCTTCCCTTACTGATAGGAGTCGAATGACATTGAAATCTCCCGGATCAGAGAGCGATTAAAAAGTTTCCTTTTTATATACGGAGTTCACAATGAAAATACAAGACTTACAGGCCAAAGAACACACATCCAAAAATTTTGTAATTCTTGCAAACGGCCTGCGAGACATATCGATTGCTTATCAAAATGTTTTGAATACGTTTACTGATACCTAACCTTCTGCAGACCAATAAACGGTAAAATACACAGGATAAGGTGTGGCTAATATTGCTCCAAGACCGCGACTGGCCAAAAATATGAAAAAGGAATTTGAAATACGGTCCAATTTTGTAGATTTCTTGTCAAATTTTGAGCAATAAATTACGTGAAACGTGAAGAATATCGTCGTGGCGTGACACAGTACAGTTGTGATATAAAACCCGAGATTCAAATATTTGACGTATTCCTTTTCGGAAGGTATTTGGCTTGAAGAATTCATCGATTTCCTATATGATTCAAAATTGAAAAAAAGTGTGAGACTTGGAGTTTTAGACTTGCCGGTAGAAAATAATTAGGAAATAATTAAAGCAAAGCCAGAGGTGACTGAAAATTGGTGTAGCGAAAAGCAAACGGTCGCTATCCTACGCTCACAAAGAACTATTGCTCATTCGTCAGCTATATGCAAACATAACTTCTCATCTAATATTGTACAAATACCGTCTAACATTTGTATTCTCATTAGTATATGTCGGTGCACTTTACTTACTACTGATGTAATAACTTCTTCAGTCGAGCGAAAAAAATTATGAAGAAAATAAATATATCGGAGGAGTCTGAAAATTTTTGCAGAGAAAAGCAAACGGTCGCTATGGCACGCTTATGAAAATCTATTTCTCAATCGTCAGCTATAAGCAAAACACAACTACAAAAATCAAAGCCAGAGTGACTGAATATTTATTGTTATTGAAAATTACTGAAAATTATTGTTATTTGACGCGCTTATTATGAAATACTATTATTCATTCGTTCGCTTTAATTAAAGCATTTCTTCTCGTCTAATATTGTTTGAATAACATCCAATATTTGTATTGCATTCTCATTAGTATATTGCCGCTGCATTTTTATTTCAGCAGAAGAAACCGGAACTCTGAACACAAAGATATCTCTAAATGAAGGAAAAACAAATCAAAAAACTTTACGCCTGAAAAATTCGTTGTTGCTCATTGATCCGCTATAAGCATAATATTTCTCCTTATCTAATAATAATATTGTACTAACACCGTCTACTTCTGCAGATTGCACAGGAACTTCTTCAGTCGAGCTTATGAAAAAAAAACAATTACGGGGAAAATAAGTATGTCAGATGTGTCTGAAAATTTTGGAAGCGTAAAGTAAATAAGTCTAGATAGCCATAGCCCGCTTATGATGAAATATTTGTATTATATATGAAAAAAACTTTTGCCAAAAAAATCAATAGGGGGACCCTATTGATTTCATGTCCGAAAATTTTGATAGAAGTTGCAAAATCGGACATTTCCGGACATTCCCGGACATGTCCGGGAAATCCGCACCCTAATTATTACTTGACGAAACCAGCGTCTTCCCTCACCGAGAAGAGTCGAGTGACATTGAAATCTCCCGAATCCGAGAGCGATGAAAAAGTTTCCTTTTATATACTGGATTTCACAATGAAAATCCAAGACTTGCAGACCAAAGAACACACATCCAAAAATTTTGTAATTCTTGCAAACGGCCTGCGAGACATATCGATTGCTTATCAAAATGTTTTGAATGCGTTTACTGATACCTAACCTTCTGCAGACCAATAAACGGTAAAATACACAGGATAAGGTGTGGCTAATATTGCTCCAAGACCGCGACTGGCCAAAAATATGAAAAAGGAATTTGAAATACGGTCCAATTTTGTAGATTTCTTGTCAAATTTTGAGCAATAAATTACGTGAAATGTAAAGAATATCGTCGTGGCGTGAAGCATTACAGTTGCGATATAAAATCCGAGATTCAGATATCTGATGTAATCCATTTCGGAAGGCATTTGGCTTGAAGAATTATTCATCGATTTCCTATACAACTCAAATTTGAAAAAGTGAGAGACTTGGGGTTATATGCTTGCAGGTAGAAAATAATTATGACAGAGGTGTTTGGCGGAAAGCAAAGCCAGAGGTGACTGACAATTTGTATAGCGGAAAACAAACGGTCGCTATGGCACGCTTACGAAAACAACTGTTTTTGCTTTAAATTCTCTCTATCCAAGCTCGATTTTTAAGCAATTTGGTGAAATATGAAAAAATCAAAAAGCGGTTTCCCGCTAAAAAACAAAAAAGAGGAAAGCGATTTTGACCCACCTCAGCGAAGGGTGCATCCTTATAATAAGTTAGTGATGTCCCTCCTCACATTTTGATCTTTGATGCCTTATTTTGTCGGTCAAGTATTTTGTCCCGATTTTTTGACTACTAACTACAAATTTTGTAATTTATAATTTTTTTGGCATTTCAGGTCGAAATTTTTGGTGCACGGGGGTTTTCGTGTACGGGAAATTCGAGGGTCAGAATTGACAGCGGGATCGTGCAGGCGCGCGCAGGGCGTGCGCGAGGCGCTTTTCCCGTTTTTGCGCGCGGGACATGTTATATAGGTAATTTTTCGCCTGGATTCTGAATCCAGATACCTGAAATTTTGAGAAAAGGTGAGAAAGTGCCATTTTGGCCTTTTGCGCTCACAATGTTGCTTTTTAACTGCCTGGTAATCGATTGGGTGCATGGAATGTGTCCTGGAAGTCGGTCATTTAGCATGAGTCATATTCAGTCAGAATCCGGGATTCTGAATCCAGAAACCCAAAAGCAGGGGATGGCTGGGGACAACGCCCCTTGCTCTTATGTCGTTGTTGTATTTGATTGCCTTTGTTGTGCCTTTGGCAGTGAGCCGCGCAAACATGCGCCAGTGGTTTCTCTGATTTCACCTGAAATTTTGAGAAAAGGTGAGAAAGTGCCATTTTGGCCTTATGCGCTCACAATGTTGCTTTTTAACTGCCTGTTAATCGATTGGGGTTCCCAAAGACCAATTCATGGACCCAGCTTCAATTCCATCAATTACTAACAACTTTTAGATTAGGGAAAGTACTCTTAATCTCCCAAAATCTAAAAATACACATTGCAGAAAAATTTTCCCTATTTTCAAAATAGTGATTTTTGATGCGCTGAATCCGAATCTGCAATTAGTTTTTCGCTTCGAGTCAAAAATTGGCATTTTTGGACTTTTTGGACCAAAAACACAATTTTCCCGTCTTTCGTTGCGGGACCAGGTCGAATCTGATCGCAAACTAACCGCACCCAAAAATATTATATCCTAGGAAGCTCGTTATGTCATGTACAAAGACATGCCTTGCACACTTATTGATACAACAACACCATACCCTAACAAGGAACACTCACCTGGTGTAACGCTCACCTGGGGAAACGTGATGGATGGAAATTTACCCCACCTTGTGGGCATTCAAACGGTGCCAACCATTTTGGCGAACTTGATACGAAAAAAAACTTAGCCTGATACGGAAAAATGAATTTTTACAAGGAAAATGCGAGAAAATCCGGCTTCAGAGGCCGTTTTCGGGCGTTTTTCTCTATGAAAGTGCCAAAAATAATGTCATATTCGTGTTCCCGTAATTTTTTGGGTAAGATAGCGCCTTTTTCAGATTTTTTTGAGAAAAAATTTTTTTCACGTTTTTTTGCTACCAGGTGAAAAAACGTGAAAAAATTTTTTTCTCATAAAAATCTGAAAAAGGCCCTATCTTACCCAAAAATTACGGGGAACACGAATATGACGTTATTTTTGGCACTTTCATAGAAAAAAACGCCCGAAAACGGCCTCTGAAGCCGGATTTTCTCGCATTTTCCTTGTAAAAATTCATTTTTCCGTATCAGGCTAACTTTTTTTTTCGTATCAGGTTCGCCAAAATGGTTGGCACCGTTTGAATGCCCGCAAGGTGGGGTAAATTTCTATCTATCACGTTTCCACAGGTGAGCGTTACACCAGGTGAGTGTTCCTTGTAAGATGCTTTGCAAAAACGACAGTGAATTGTGTGCTTTGTTCTTTTTAATTAACTCCAATTTTCTAACAAATTTCCGCAACACAGCACATTGCGTGCTGAATACAAATGGAATATAACGAAGCTTTAGTGGAATGGTGCGCGCTGTGCTACACTCTCGGAGCATTTTTAAGAAATCAATTTCTTGAAAATTTAAATTCTCGACTTCAGTCATATTTCTGCAATAACAAGTATAGAATCCCAAACACTCACTCATGGACCCAGCCTCAATTCCACCAATTACTAACAACTTCAATCAATGGCCAAATTGGAACTTCACTTCTTACTACGACGTCTATTGCACTAATGGAGCGACAGTTCCTGGCGAGCGAAATATTCTAATTGGTGTAATTTACATTGCCATTTACCTATTTTTTATGAGCCTCTATATTCCATCACTAATAGTCATCTGGAGGTCTTCGCTGTTTCAATACGCCTGCTACAAGCTAATGTTTTGCATCGGAGTATTCGACCTGATAGGAGGCTTTCTATACACTTTCGTTAACGGAATTTTCTCTCTTATTGGAGCGAATTATTGTGACAATAATATATTGTTGATTGTTGTTGGACATGCTGCGCACGGTAAGTACAGAGTGTTCAATTTAAATTGGAAGGTTTCTTTTCTTAATATCTTTTTTGAATTCACGCTTTAGATATAACTGTTTATGCTCATTTTATAGCCAAGTCTTTGCTATTTTGTTTAAAAAGATCAGCCCGATCGTCCCACAAAAAATGATAAAACCGAGCCGAATTCGGGCTCGGTTTTTTCACTTTCTCTGTACGAAATGTCAAAAGACGCCATTTCTAGACATGCACCAAAATTCGATTTTTGCAGAGATCGGTTTTTGGAAAAATTTCTCTCGCATTCTGCAACATCGTTTTCCTCTTTTTTATGACCCGATCGTGCTGATCTTTTTCTTAAACAAAATGGCAAAGACTTGGGTACAAAATAAGCATAAACACTTATGTCTAAGGCGCGAATTCAAAAAAGATCTTTAGAAAAGAAATCTTCCAATACAAATTGAAAACCCTGTATTTATGCGTAAGCCAAACTAAGCCAGACTGCTTGTGCAAGTGGAATTAGAAATCTGAATCAAACAGAAATCTGGTGTCAATTTTGTACAATATACTGCCTATTATTAAACCAAAAGTCCTTTTCACCTTTCATAGCTTTCCGGGCATGTGATCAAAACGCCAATGTTTGCTCAAAATTACATTCAAAATAGAATATTGGCACATACTATATCGTCGTTTTCTGCTTTCTTTTCTCACTGCCTTTGCTCTGAAGAGAGAAAAATAATGACTGAGGAAGGATACACGGACAGACCCCGCCATCTGCTTGCTGCATGGCAAGAAGAGACGCACAAGAGAGGAGCACATGTGCGTCTCTTTCCAATGCAGCAGGCAGATGGCGGGGTCTGTCCGTCTATTCTCCTTCTAATCCCTCTGTTCTATGATCTGCTTATCCTGATAACGTTACAGATATTAGCAATTGGAATGTGTGAGATTATTTGACCTTTTCAGGCTTGTGGGCCTTGTTTTGCATCTCTTGCGTTATATTAGCCTTAAACCGCTGCGTCGAAATATACTCAGAGAAAATGGCTGATAAATTATTCGGAGGCCAACGAGCTTGGTTCTGGTCAATACCGGTATTGACATATGGAGCGCTTTTTTCTTCAAACTATGACATTCCTCCAATATACAACTCTGTGCTCTCTGGCTATCTTTTCCAGATTGACTTCAGACCAGGAGCGCCACCTGTAAGTACTAAAAAAATAACCCTGCCAGTGTGAATCAAACTTTTTGATAGGAAAAGAGTTTGAAATTGCAGGTGCACGACTGGGTTTGTGTCGCAAATTCGTGCTGGGTTATGGCTTCTCTTATCATACTCTACTCGTTGTTGCTATATAAAATGCGTGACTATCAAGACAGGTGCACAGAAATGAGATCGAATAAAGAGATGCAAAGAAAGGTTTGTCTTACTAATGTTTTGACAGAAACATGCTTATACTTTTTTCGAAAATGGTATCAGAATCCTGAAAATCTCCTAGGTTCACAAAAACAGCTCCAAAATGACCATTGAACGCTCAAAAAACGTCACGGACCTACTTACTTCCTTATCAGTCATACTTCTGTGAGATATCTCTACCTCCTGTGGTTTGCCCAATGCCAATGTAAAATAACCAAATTTCGAAATACAAAATCCATTTTTGTCAGAAGATATACAATAATTACGGAACTTAGGTAATGTTACAATCGTTCTGGATCTGCTTCTGCGTATTTCTGGTCGCCGGCGGCTCTACGTCAACTGGTTTCATTAGAATCCCAGACAATTTGGTAAAATACGCAACTATGGCTCTTCAGTTATGTTCAGGTAAATGAACTTCGATTGTCACATGAAATGGAAGTTTCGATACAAGTTTTCGATGACAAAAGTTTTCTAACGATTAATTTTCAGTATCAACTTCAATAGTGTATCTCACATTGAATAAAACAATTCGCCGAGGTGTAAAAGACCTTTTGACTGGCAAGAAAGGGCGTGTCTCACCGGATCTGCTCACAGGAACAACTCCATGACATCATTAAATGCTTAATCTCATAACGCATCCAAATCAATTGATTTTAAATTTGTTTCCATCCTGGATTTTGTGGAAACTAAAATATTGGACTGCATATTTTCTTACGTTCATTTGTTTATTCATAAATTTTCTTTCATATACGACTCAGAGGTGATGAATAGCTCATTTTATAGCTCAAAGTCTTAATTTAAATATAAAAATAGAATCCATGCCTAAGCCAAATCATACAAAAATTCTGCCCTTTAAAATGTTTACTGTCAAACTGTTACACGTAAATTTTATATTAACCGTTTGCATAAAGTCACCTTCAGTCACTAGCAGAAGAACATCCATTACGAAAAGTGCTCCGGAAGGCGTTTTTTGTAACGTTTAACCAAATAAAGAAACTCCAAAAATTATAAAACGGCTTCTTAAATATTAATTTCATAAAAATTTCAGTCGACTTAAATGTTTTATATAAAATAGACTCAATTACTGTAAAGCGAGTATATCCCCGCTTGAAAGCACATAAAAATGTTGGTATATTTATGAATAATTATTTTATTAATAATAATTAATTTTTGATGTCACCAATCTCCCTTTTACAGATTTCAGTTTACCCTTGTTTTTCTTCAAAATAAAGGTGATAAAATGAATGAAAGACCATCAATTAACGTGTTGTTTTATCGTTATTACCTGACCGATTCGTCCGAAAATGAAGCACATGCACATAGGTGCCGGGGGCGTTACCTTATCTATTTACCGCCAGAGACGGTAATTTATCCAAGTTGATTAGAGCCTATTGACTATTGAACATTGTTATTGTTCTAGCCATACAGTAAGGCCAAGAGTTTTATTCGGAATCACATATTGATCACATAATCAGAGCAATTTCGAAACGGTAAAGTTACCTTGAAATGGTTGACTGGAACTGGTGTGTATGTCATTGATAAACAAAATACTTTATACTCGCAGCAAATCAAGTGCTTGTTTGAACTCCTCAGCGAAAGCGAACTTTTGCAATTCTTTTGCTTCTTCTGGATTTTCTGCACGTTCTGCAATATTACAAATACCGTGAGTCATAGAAGTCAGTGCGAGTGCTTTCTTTCTCAGGTCCACAATGTTCATTGCCTTTTCCTGCACTTTCAAGGCGGCGTTCAGAGCTTTACTCACTTCGCCAGCGCACTCAAGCATAAGCTTTCAAGAAGGTCAAGGTTTATTGAAAAACTGTCAGAACAGCTTATGGCGGAACATATTAGAAATCGGGCAGGCAATTCTTGAATCGTTACCCAATTTCATAAAGTGTCAAATATATTCGATACTATTCGTTCTAAATTTGCATGTGAAGACAGAGAACAGTGCCCACATTGTAATTAACTAATTAACTAACTAATTTTATTCCTTAATATTAAAGTAGACACAATTCTGGCAAAGAACTACCATATTCAATATAAAAACATAAAACGCGATTATTATGAATCATTAACTTCAATCGGGCACAGAGCGACAAAAGATTTCCGTGAAATTTTTTTAGAAAAATCATGTTTTTGTAAATTTTGTAAGTATATGTCATTTGTAATGATATGTCATATAAAAGTGCGCCTGGGTCCTCTCTATAACATAGCTTTTTATAGTATAGTATTTCAGCGATCTATTACAGCTCATTTCTGTGGCAAACAGTCTGCTCGCATTCAGTCTTAATTTGTAGTTTAATTTACACTTGTAATTAGGCTCATGAAAAGTTAGCGTTACCGACATCCTTTCCGAAACTCGGAAATGTAACCGAAATTGGACATGCCATTTTTCATAAAGTAAATCTTATTCTCCAATCCCGTTACCCCGGAAATGTTTTTGGCTATGCTTGCTTCTTATTTTAACTGTTATATTATTTGTTTTTAATAAGTATTTCAAAATTTTACATTACTACTGAAAATTGCTACTAAAACTATTACAATTAATAAACTATTATTTCAAAATTTGTAATGTTGTCAACGATTTTTCAAACTCCGGAATTTTTTGTACATTGAATTTTTTGGCGCCCTTTTTGTACATGAATAGTTTGTCGTTTTATGGATGTTTCATATACACATGTTATACACCAAAATTCTCCTTGGCTTCTAAGGAACATTTTTGAATATAACACGTTTATACACACAGTTTGAATAGAATTATAATAAAGACAATACTTCAATTTGTTTCTCAATTTCATATTTCTTATATACTAGCGGGATATGATGCCTTCGGCACCGAAATTTGATTGAAGTGCCTTATTACGTGACCTCTTATGCCCTAACATCGGGCCTCGGCCCTCGCCCGAATTTTTAGCTCTCCTGTGTTACAAAAAATATACTTCCTTTATAAACACTCAAAATAATATCAAACAGTTTCTTCTCAGTTTTATGTTTATCGTTGGTAGTGATCGTTGGTTTCTCCGAAAGAATAGCTTCATGGCAGCGGTTGTTTATTTTATGACAAGAAGCAACAGGTGCTCCGCACCCGGAACAGGTGCTGGAACGGTTGTTCGGGAGTAAGGGTTCTTCGGCAGTAGAGCTCTACGTACCCTCACATTCCACGGGAGAAGGTCGGGGCGCGGAGCGCCCCGACCACAGAGCTGGCTCGCCATGTTCGGGAGTCTATATAAACGAAAATTCAAAAAACCGAAACTCGAAAAATTTGAGAAAGGTTACGGGCAAGTAATAGCGCTGTCGTTTGCGCTATCACACGCCCGATACGGTGTGGAGCGTAAAAAGTTTTCCTTGTGCATACTGATAAAGTGCCATTTTTGCCACTTTTTGGCACAATAAATGCCAGACCTGATGAAAAAGATGAGACCTGCGTAAAATTTTTTTCCGGATTCCGTATCAGCATCACGCTAGGAAGAATAATTTTATTGGATTCAGTTCATTTACGTTGATGTAATTATTGGAGACACTTGCTGCACGCGACAGATTTTTATCCATAACCCGTTCGTTTTCCTTGTCAATCGCCAGGAATAATAAATAGAACAAACGGCAACATTGAGGAAAACTAAGGTCCCAAAAAGCTGACCGATATAAACTGATGCCGAGAAGCCGGTGATCTATAAATTGATTCATTTGGTACCAAAACTCAGTTTCTAACACCGGATGCCGATGCACCGTAACAGCTTGTATGCTCTTAGCATACAAGCTGTTACGGGGCATCTTAGCATTGCTAAGTTGTAGAAGCAGAAAATTTTAATTTCTATCTAACGGCTGGCTAGTTGGCTAACGGCCCGAACGCTTTGGAGAGCGTCGGACGGACACCAGCGCTTAACTAGAGGGCATTCAATTTCACACAAAACTAGCAAAATGTTGTGTTAGAGAAAGAAACTATAGAAGTACTTACCGTAGCTATTATGAAACTCGCAATCGTCGGAATGACATCCAAAAATATGTCCATGGTTATAGTAAACTTTACGACGTCATTTTTCTATAAATATTAAATATAAGCATTACAAAGTTTAAATTTGGAACATTTTTCTATATACATTAAAAATAAATATTACAGTTTTAATTTGGAATTTTTTAGACACAAAAAATTATCGAAAGATTATAGAAAGAAAAAACTGCACATACAAAAATTTGTTATGCTCTCGATTCAAAAGCTGTAATATCAAATCATCCAATTTATTAATAAAATGCATTAAACGAGTCCGAAATCCGAAAAACTTTAAATTTGCCACGATATTTAACGTCACATTTCATCATATATATACATAAACACCACATCCATAACAGAAACCTGTAATTTTGTCGAAAAACGAAAAATCTGAGTATACTGGTGGATTGAGCTTAAAATGTTGGTATATCGTGGTCATATTCAGATTTTGCATCAAGTGGGAAAATATTTGAGAAAAATTGGGTAGAAAGTCTGCATATGAAAATTAGTAGCAAATTTTATTTCAATTTTTCTTAATTTTTAAAAAATTATCAAAAGTTATTAAAAGTCCTTAGAAATTCGATAAATTCTGTTAAAGGCTTTATATAAGGTAATCGAATTTATTTGCAAAGCAATTCTCCTGAGACCAACCTCTGTTGAAACAAAATTTAACAAAAAATTTAATTTCAATCTTTCAAAATTTCATAATTTATTGAAAATCATACCAGTTTTTCGCTGTTATTCCGTTTTATTGCAAATATTAAATAACAACTTCCCAATAGGTTCAAACCACCAAAGCCAAATTTTGCATAGTGAGGCACCAACAAGCGATACTTGATTGCTACGCACAGTAAAACTTGACAGTTGTGCACTAAATTGATTGGTTAAGGATACAGTTTGCTGACAGGCGCGAGTAAAAGTCGGCAAAAAAAGTACAAAAATGATTCTAAATTAGTTTTTAGTGAGGAAATAAGCAATCAAAAATTACAGAAATCTTTGCTTTTCATTGATAAATATAGACCAACCTTTCTCAACATCCAGCGGAATTTCTCTAAGTACATAAAAGGCGGCGAATATACTCCACAAAATATAGCATGTCAACGTTAGCCACGGAAACAATTTTGCAATACGAGAGTTGTAGCGTATTGGAAAGGTTAGTGCAAGGCACCTTTCAAGAGTTAGCAGTAATGCCGACAATGTAGATAGGTTTGAATGAATTAGCATCCCGAGACCTGACCACAGGATAGCATAAGGTTCGTAATACTTGCCAGCTTAAAAAAATGACTCGGACTCGGTGACAAATTCCGATCTCTAGTGATTACTATGATACACGGTTACCATCATAGGTACGTGAATATTTCAAGAATGTACCAAATGGACATGGCGATTTTTTAGATCTATCGCTATCTATTTTACTATATGGCTTTTTCTCCGACAGAGCCGCACAGGCATGGTACGCGCCGAAACCAAACTTGAACTTCATAATTATGATCCTCGATGTTTACAAACTCCGGCTATTTTCTGATCGTCCCTACACATCGGACTGGGGTACGATCTCTCGATATGCGTTAGCAAAATAGGGCACGTCAGCATAAAAAATCTGTTGTTTAAAAACAGTATTCAAAAATTTTTTTGTATTTTCATTGCGATATACAGGGTAAAATCAATACATTACCTTCACCTCTCAAGAAGTCAATTAGGTACCAAATAAATTTTTTTCCCAACCTTAGTAATTTGAATTTATTGAATACTCTGTTTACTAACAGTTTACCTTCTGCCAACCAATCCACGGTCAAATACACATAATATGGTGTGGCTAGCACCGCACCAAGTCCGCGGCTGACCAAAAATATGAAAAATGAATTCGAAATACGGTCCAGCTTCGTAGATTTGCTGCCGAATTTCGAGCAATAAACTACGTGAAACGTGAAGAATATCGTCGTGACGTGAAACACTACAGTAGCGATATCATATCCGAGGTTTAAATACCTGGCGTATTCGATTTCAGAAGGCATTTGTCTGGAAGTATTCGTCGTTGAAGTATTCATCAAAGTTTTTTTATAATATCTCAAGTTTTGTAATCTTACTTCAAAATCTTCAACGGACAGAAGTTTGCTTATATAAAAATGGCTTATGAGAAATCTTGTCTGATTCATATTGTCATTAGTATATTCTTCTTCACGCTTCACTTAAGACATACAAAACATCAAGCAATGAAATATTTCTCTCATTCCTGAAAGTTTCGAAAAGTGAACGGTCTCTCTGACACGCACGTGAAGAAATATTTCGCATAAGCAAAATATAACTTCCCGTCTAATATCGTATTAGGAAAGATTGAACGGAAATGTTTTGATATTATTTATCCATTCGAAAATGTTCATCTTACCGACACTAATCAGTCAAGAATTCCATAAAAATGAGGAACGGAGCTACATTGACATACTACGCTGATTAGTTAACTATTTTTTCTTGAAGATATTTAAACAAGCAAAAAAATTGTAAGTGCCAAATTTGACTGTGTGTCCCTTCACACCTTAATCATCATAATGTCCAGTCACAAGTTTGATGACCTTGAAGTTATTACTAAATCAGACTTTGCTAAAAAATATATTAATAAAAATGAAGTCGAAGTAACTACAATAGAGTATGAGAACAACGGTTATGAGAGTATAGGTGATTCACACCAGCATGCCTATAAAAACAAAGTCTAACCAAATGTTTTAATCAGAATACATGTGGGATACATACATACTCGTGGGATTTTATAAAATTGATAATAAGATAGGACTCATACATAACTCTAGATACGAATCAGCTATTGGATGATGATCGCACTTTTATTGCTTGGATGACTAATCCCTAAGCCATTTGTTTTTTAAATAGAAGCAAGCATAAGACTGGGGCAAAAACTTAAGCTTTCCGGATGATAACCTTCAAAGTTAGCGAGAAAACATTCAATAATAAGTAGTGATCTTTATTTTATTTTAAAATCCGAAAAAGATGGCAGCCTTGACGTTTAAGACTTGTGGCAGACTTGAAGTTGAAGATGTGTCGTTTAAGCCTTTCATGCGAGAAAATAATAAGGCAAGACGCTACGACATTCTTTCGAAGAACCCTTTTCTTTTATCTAGAAGCAAAATTTATTTTTCCTCCTGAATTGTATCTTCACTAGTGAGAGGGTACCACTTACTAATGACGATTCTATTTAGTGTGTTCAATTTCAATTGTCTGTGTAGTGCAGTTCGTCGTAACCACCGATTAATGAGTCAAAATGCAAATGCATTTCAAAAGAAAGTTCAAAAACAATAGAAAAATGTGTCTGAATAAAATATTCATTTTCAAGGTCAAAACATTGTGTTTTGCTCACAATTGTGACAAAACCTTATGTTAGTCAAAGTCAACTTTTGCTAGAGAATTTAAAGGATCATCCAATACAAAATATTCTTTTTCACATAAATGTCCATAATACGGCTACTTTCTAATGACCCAAGTAAGGTACCAATCGATTCCTTAGAGTTTCCCGGATAATCCTGAACACTTCGTTAGGTCACATGGACACTTCCTTAGCATTTGCCTTTACATGACTGAATTTTGCCATTTTCCCTATTTTTCGCCATAACTCTCTAACGAAGAGTTCGACAAGTAGGGTTGGATCCCCCCCGCGGGGATCCCCGTACCCAGTTTAGGATGTGATTCAAGCGATAGCGGAGACAGCCTTCGTCACTTCGGATTATCCAGTGACTTTGTCCTTTCAGAATCTCTGCAGCCAAAAACAACAAATCAAAATGGCCCACTATTGCAAGAAGATTCTGGGAGATTTGCTGTTGAAGGATACTCTGGAAGACTATCCGGTAGGAGATAGATTTTATGTTAAAACCTAGACAACGCATTTCTACCAACTAACTCGGGGAGTTCCCACGCAGGGCTGGGAGATCGGGTCGGATCGGATCGGATCGGGTCGGAAAAACCGGGTTTTTTGAGGGTCGGATCGGATCGGGTCGGATTTTTTGGCTTTTTTCATCCGGTTTAAGCACCCCTAAGAATGCACTCGGCCGGGAAATTCAAATTTAAATTCCCGCCGGCCGTGCCCTATCGGGCACGGCCGGGAAAAATTTTAGAAAATTTTAATGAACCACCATTCAAAAATTAGAAAATTTTCGCCTGCGGCGCTATTTGGATACCATTTCTCATTCAAGTATTTTTTAAATAGTGCAAATTTTTATATGAAAACCGCCAAAAATTGAAAAATTTTCGGCGCTGTTTTTTCGTTATTTCTCCATTGTTTGTCGACAGTGATCGTCGTTTTTAGAAACAAAAAGTACTGATTTTGAGCTAGAAACGCCGAAAATTGGAAGTTTTTATATGAAAATCTCCAAAAATTGAAAAACGCTATTTTTTCTTTATTACTTCCTGTTATTTTAAAATTAGGTAAAGGTAGTACAATTGTACAATTTCATGAAAAAACATTAATTTTGGAATATTTTACTTAAAATTGGTAAATTTGACCCATCTTTATGCATAAATAACAAATTTAGGTGATTTGGGAAAATTTTTGAAAAACAGCCAAATTTGGTGAAAAATTTTGGATCGGATCGGATCGGGTCGGAAATACCGGGTTTTTTGGGGATCGGATCGGGTCGGATCGGATCGGGTTGGCGGTCACCAAGGACCGGATCGGATCGGATCGGACCCGTGATCAAAGTTCCCAGCCCTGTTCCCACGGTGATAATATTTTTCCGGCTGGCCGTCAAATTTTTTTCTCGCTAACTTTGAAGGACCTCATCCACAAAGCTTAAATCCGGGCCCTCTTATTTCCATTCTGAGTTTTTTTTTTCAAAAAAGGCAAATGGTCGAAAATCAGCCAGCAGAGAGAGACAACAAGAGACAGACGAAATAGTGTGGGAGGTTAGACAACGAGGTTTGACAACGAGAGAAAGGAGGAGAGAGCCGGCCGCACAAAGGGATTTGTTGACAACAAACGAGACGGGTTGTTTACGATTAGTAGAAGGAAGGAAGAAGAGAGGAGACGGCCTGTTTACGCTCACTCGCTTTGCCTAATGGTCTAACTACACTCCCTTCCACACTATTTCGTCATCTTTAACTGTCTGATAGTGTATATTTTCGACTATTTGCCTTTTTTTTTAAACTCAGAATGGAAATAAGAGGGCCCGGACTTAAGCTTTGTGTATGTGATCCTTCAAAGTTAGCGACAAAAAATTTGACGGCCAGCCAGAAAAAATTATCATCTTGGGAAGTCTCCGAGTAAGTCTTGGATAGGCCAAACAAAATCCATCACAAGCCATACAAAATGTATTCGAACAAAATAATAACCTGTTTGTTTTTAGCCGAAATACCCCACATATTATATGGCCTCATGGAGATGTCCACACCAAAGACCACATTCCTTTGGAATATATAAGGAAATTTGGGCCATGGGACACCAATACGCGCATTATTTATGGACGTCCCCTAATTCAATTAAAAGCATCCGTGTTAACCCTTCATTGCCAAGTGTATCCGATCGGATACGTTTTTGATTTGCTAAAGACTTCACAAAAAGAAAGAAACGAATGAGTGTTCATTATTCATACAAAGAGTGTGTCTGTAAATAGATCACATAGAAAAGAGAAATAAACAATGGCAGAGATGATGATTTTGATAAAGACAGCTCACCAAAACGAAAGCTAATGGTAATGCAGACATTCTGCCTTTTGTCTATGGCTCCGGCAATGAAGGGTTAAAAGCACTCAAAAATGATAGAGGATAGTTCTCAATCAATGGATACAGGATCAGCCGCACGCGCACTTGCCAACAAACAGCAATCACAGGATTCTGATAGCACCGATGACGAGGCTGGGGAAAAGGCCGTAACAAGAAGTAAAATTTACCCTGTAATAATCTGCCATTTCTTCGGTCATTTTCCATCAAAGCATTATTGACCATTGTGTTGGTGCAAGCCACACAGCTGAATCCGAATCCGGGGTCAAATTTGATCTTTGATTTTTAAACTTTTCCGTTTAAATCCAGGATTTTTAAGGGCAAAGTTCAAAAATCAAAGTTCAAAGTTCAAATTTGACCTCGGAATCGGATTCAGCGGTGTCGATTTACTTTGGAGGGGTCCCATCATATTGACTCGAACCCCCTAAAACACATCGAAACACAAACTTTCTCAGAAATTGGTTTGTGTCACGCTACGATTGCTTTAAAGCGCGCTGAAGTTGTTTACCCGGACTTGCACCAATACCAGTGTTGATGGAACCTACGTACATTGATTTGTTAATACAAAAGTTGAATAATTAATTTTTAGTACTTGTGGGCGACGTAGATGATGAAGACCAAATTTTGAGCTCTCTCAGTGCCTTGAACAAAAAAGCTTCGGATTCTTCGAGAGCAAATGAAATTGTAAGGTTTTTAAATGTGCCTTTAGAAGTTCATGGCACAGTACTGAGGAAAATAATCATTTTAAATTTTTGCCGATTTTTATTTGTTTTGCAAATTTCTTTTCTGAATTGCATTAAGAAAATCAATTTCAGCGTCAACCACTTGTCACTGAGCTGTCCGAATTGGTTATTTACATGCGCCCCGGAAAATTCAAATCTTTTGTCGACTGCGAAAGTAATTTTTGAATTACATACTTTTGGGCATTTTTTAAATATTTAACTGAAACTTTTGAATTGTTACTTAAAGTTTTAGCGCATTTTGGTTAATGTTTTAAAGTTTTTTAGGTGTGTTTTTTAGGTTTTTTTTGATGCGCTGAGTCCGAATCTGCAATTATTTTTAACGTAACGCGTCAAAAATGGTCATTTTTGGGCCATTTTTCCACAAAAACGCGATTTTCCCAACTTTCGTGGCGGGACCACCCGTGATCTGAGGTCAAATTCGGACTCGCCGTACCCGAATTAGGGTAGGTACCAAAAATCTCGACATTTTAACGACAAAAACATGGCTGTGACGCATTTTGAGACAGCTCCCGTACATTTGGCGCCGATGTGTAGTTGAATACCTAAAATAACACCATAATTTCAGACCGTCAAATCAGCTCGGAGATGTACAGCATGAGCGAGATCAAGGCTATAGAGTTGCTAAAAGAGCAACCGGAGGCATTTGTCAATCACAATAAACGTCAAATCACGAGAATTTACCCGCGCGGTTCGAGAGTGGACTCGAGCAACTATATGCCTTTGATCTTTTGGAATTGTGGGTGCCAAATGGCTGCAATCAACCTGCAAACACCTGATTTGCCTAATCAAATGAACAGTGCCTTCTTTGAGGTAATATGCGATAAAATCTTAGTTATGAGTTGTGCGGGAATGTCCAAAGTACCCTTTCTCCAAGGCGCATAGGCAAATTGTGGCATGACTGTCACCACAATGTCTTGAATCGAGATCTGGCGTGTGATATACCGATCGATAACAAATATTCTTTGATTATGCTTTTGAATATGCTTTGATTTAAACTGTTACTCATTTTCTAGAATTTTCTAGAAAAAAAGTTATGGTAAAAATTGGCCGCGGGGGTTTTGGCCGGGGAGAGTTTTGACCGGTTCCCCTGACGGGCCATAAATTTGCTGGGCAAATGCACAGGGTGTTATGCGATAAAATCTTAGTTATGAGTTGCGCGGGAATGTCCAAAGTACCCTTTTTCCAAGGCTCATAGGCAAATTGTGACATGACTGTCACCACAACTGACGGGGCATAAATTTGCCGGGCACTGGCGCGCCTTATCACAGGCGACAGCAGTCTTTCTCATAGAGAGCGTGTGCGAGGTCCTCCTGTCCTCACATTCCGCCTAATGTCCTTTGACTTTGTGCTTTGATTGTCTTACCATATATAAGCATAACTTGCGTTTGTTACTGTCTTTTGCCGAGGTCTTTTTAATAATAAATGCGAGATCTGTAGTAGTATTTTGAGGTATGATTTTTAGGTATTTGGCGCGAATTTCAAAATTTTTAAAACAATTTGGAGAAATAAAAGGGTGCCCTGTAGTTTATCGTAAATGAGTCGTTTTAATTTTGTGATCACCCTTTGTCTTCTGATTGAAAGACTGGGCACACTTTTCTGTAATACTCGTTGAATTTAATGTTTTGTCAATGTTTTCGCGATGGGTAAATTTTGGCAAAATGTACATTTTTAAATTTTGTCGAAAATTCACAAAATTTTAGCTGATAAAAAATACCTGCAACGCAATTTTTCAAAGTATTAAGTTCATTTCAGCTGAATGGAAAGTCAGGCTATATTCTCAAACCAAATTGCATGCGCAAACCCAACGCAAAATTCGATACATTCGAGCTGAACCACGTGGAAAATCCTCCTCAAGATTAGTTCTTCCCAGAATTACCTTTTTTTCACTCCATTCTGAAATCTGTGCGAATTTTCATTCATGAAAATAATGTGTCATAAAATATGAGTCATTTTGCGAGCGTAGTTGTGCACTTTTTTGTGTGTTTCATTCTTTACGTGACGGAAATGTTCTAGAATGTCGCTCTTTTTGTGATTGGAAATTCGATTTCGGAATGAATGTACTATTAGCCATTCTCAGCGCGTAACACCTTTTGAATTGGCGGTTTTGGCGCGGTTGCGCCAAACCACTTCTGGAACATTCTAGAATGGTGTGTAATGGCTTAAATTAACGCTGAGACTCTCGGCTTTCGATAGAGCCATTACGCACCCTTCTAGAATGTTCCAGAAGTGGTTTGGCGCAACCGCGCCAAAGCCGCCAATTCAAAGGGTGTTACGCGCTGAGAATGGCTAATAGTATATTATTTAAAACTGGTTCCCAAATTCCAGTCACGTTTTTCTGACGGACAAAATACGCACTGGTAAGAATGCCCCAAAAATTCCAGTCACGTTTTTCTAACGGACAAAATACGCACTGGTAAGAATGCCCCAAAAATTCCAGTCACGTTTTTCTGACGGACAAAATACGCACTGGTAAGAATGCCCCAAAAATTCCAGTCACGTTTTTTCTGACGGACAAAAATACAGAATGCCAAAGGCGGGAATTCAAATTTGAATAAACGTGCGGCGTACGGACTGACGGACGCACGTCACTAACTTACTATAAGGATAATTCTGACCTCAAGAGCAAAGATATGTAGAAGACATAAGTGCATAAGTCTCATTGACTCATGTTTTAGATTATCTTGCCTGCCATGGCGTTTGTCCGTTTCGGCGTGTTCGAAGAGGGAGGACGCTTGCTGGGACAGCGAATTCTACCAATTTCTTACCTCCAGCCTAAAAACAAGCCTACAAACACATTCTCCTGAGGAACAAGTTCAACAAACCCCTCGGGCCCGTAACTCTATTTGTTCATATAGATGTTCAAGATTATGTAAGCGATGCGAACAAGGATTTGGTTAGCGCCCTGCAGAATCCAATCGAGGCCATGTCCAGAGTCAAAGGTTAATAAATTTTTGAATATCGGGTTAAAAATTGACAAAATTGTCAAAAGCGAATTAATTTTTGTGGTATAATTTTCCGTTGTGGCCAAATTTAAATTTATATACCGTAAAACCTATAAAATGCAAATGCTCTAAAATAACTCCACCCAGATTAGAGAAAAGAGAAATAGTACGTAAAAATAAGAGGGTATAAAAATTTCGTGTCAGGCCGAGAGGATATTGAAAAATTGGTTTTTTTAGCGGTTTTAAGGTATGTTGTAAGCAAAATAGAAGTTCCAGGCCGATTTTCGTGTCGGGACAAACAAACTTTAATTTAAATATGAAACCCAATAATGAAAATTCGTCTCCGGCCGGAAGTTCAAATTTGGCAAAAGTTCAAATTTACTTACAAATTGTAACCAAATTTTAACTTAAAAAATTTGAAAATTTTAGCTCAAAAATCGTTGATGCAAGTAATCGGGCAAAGAAAAATGTCAAAAGAAGAACAAAATCGACTTCTGCTGGAAGTATTGGTAAGCGCAGGCACTGATAAAAACTCGGACGATTTACCTGCACCTCTGGCGCTGGATGCAAGTGGGTCCATGGAAGATTTATCAAGTGCCGGGCCGACGGCACGGGAAAGATTGCCAACAAATTAATCCATTGCAAAGCGTCCAAATTTCGACCTCGAAAATCTCGAAGTTTCAATGCCGTCGTTACAGGCATTAGAAGATGCTTTGAAATTAGAAGACACTTTCCAAAAATTGGAAAAGAATTCTGAGAAGGAATATCCGGGAGTGTTGGAACTAAAGGCAATTGAAGCTGCTTTTCAAAGGTGAATTTTTTGTCATATATTACCTACATATGCTATCTACCTATGCTAACTACATTTCCCTCTCAGCCATACAAATATTATTATCCACACATAGTTCCTTGATATTTATTTGGTTTAGGGAAGCCAAAGAAATGAAGACAAGAAATGCCAAATCTCGTCTGGAGGAACTACGCGGTATCACAAAGAAAAGCTCCCCGATTGAGTAAGATTTTGTCATATTCTGATACCATCAGAGAGCGTACATAAAAACCGCATCCCCATCAAAATACGCCTGGACAAAATATTCCCATTTTCAGAAAAGTGCCCAAACAAACGTACCTGGTGTAATTTTTTAAACCCTTACATTACGCTACTTCTAGGCTTAGGCTGTCGCTGGATTAGGTTTAGGGTAAATATAATGCCCAAACTTAAGCCTCATCAGTAGGGCCAGGATTTTTAGGTTCGAACCTAAAAAAACCTAAAAACCCTAAAAAGACCTATTTTGGCCTTTTTTGGGAAATTTTAGGATCGATCCTATTTTGTACTTTTTTAGGCTTTTATGACCTAAAACGACCTTTTTTGGGAAATTTTGGTAAAAAATTGACGCTTTTCCTGGATTTCTACCAAATTTTCGTCATTTTTTCAAAAAAATTCAAAATTTGAATTCCCGCCCAAAAAATTTTGAATTTTTTTTGAAAATTTTGCCATGTTTTTTTTGAAAAATTTTGAAAAAAAAATTGTGAAAAATTTTTTCGAAACTTTTCGAAATTATTAGAAAAATTTCGAACAATTTGGCAAATTTTGATCAAAATCAGCAAAATTTCGAAAAATTGGCAAATTTTGATCAAAATTTTGCAAAATTATCGATCCTAAAATGGCCTTTTTGGGGAAAATTCGATCCTAAAATGCCGTTTTTTCGATCCTTTCTAGGATCCTAAAATGCGATTTTTCGATCCTAAAAATCCTGGCCCTACTCATCAGTTAAAAATAAATTCGAACTTAATGCAAACCAGGTACGTTTTTTATCTATTTTTGGGCACTTTTCTGAAAATTTTGTCATATTTTCAATAATTTTGAAATATTTTTTCCGGGCATATTTTGACCGGGAGGAGTGGGTATTTTGTCCGGGCGTATTCTGATCGACACTCAACGTGAAAGTGAGAGGAAAGATACCACAGAGTGGGGGTCTTAAAAATCAGACGATGGATTGTACGGATGATAATAATCATACAGCCTATTGGAAAATAGTAGGATGGATTTGAATACCGATTTGAATTTGGCGCCAATTCAATTTAGAAGGGGCTAGCTCAAATCTGATATTGCTAACCCTCGTTAAAATAAGATTTTAGAGGGGGTTAGCAATATCAAATTTGAGCTAGCCCCTTTTAAAGAGGTTTGGCGCGATGGCGCCAATTCAAATCGACATATTCAAATCCATCCTACTATTATTTCAGGTACAAGCGTATCGGTGACAAATACGTTCTCAGAGGCGTAGAAGAAAACCTAAAATTGATGAACATAAAGAACAAGAAAATTGACGAGCTCAATGAAAACGCGCGTATGCTCAGAGCGAAGCTCAACGATCGCATCGAGAAGGTTAATTTTTGCATTTTTTATGTAACAAGAATTGTTAAAATTACAAATTTAGACAGTGAATAGGGCCGAATGAATTCTTTCGCGTCCCTGAATGCCGGATCAACCAAATTGAAGGATCGAAACGAATTTGAATTTAATATAAAATTATGGATGTACTATTATGGACAAGTAAAAGTTAAAAAATGTTTGAATTTACGCTAACTGAATTGACTTTTGGCGTTTTGTTCTTTGATTTATTTGAACAGTATTTTGCTGGCTAACATATTCTTCCAATGGAAGGAGATCTCGAGTGACCGAATACAGATACAAAACAGGTAACAAATCGTTTCATTCAAGAACAATATGGAATAAGACAAATTAATGAACCAATTACTGAACAAAAAGTGACTGTGACAAATTCGATTTTCAATATTTTGTGTGACCGAAGGAACCGCAAGATGCGTATTTCGTCGTCCGAACTGCTCATGTTTTATAGGAATGTCTGTAATTTAGATTTGTATTGCTTAAAACATATGAGTAATGCTTGAAAACCATGTTAGGTATGTCAATACTGTAATTGGGATTCAGTTCAGACGACGAATTCCACATATCGCGCTGTGCGCCATGTCAAAAATAAATGGCGGCAATTCAAACATTTTTTAACTTTTACTTGTCCATAATAGTAATATATAAAATTACAATATTTATATGTGACTACATTATTATATCTCTTCTATACCTCTCTAATCCAATCCTCTCTAATCGGCCGGTCGAGTGCACACGAAATTAAATTGATCGGACAGAAAGACGAAAGTCAAGATATTAATTACATGCACGGAAACCGCACAAAGTATGGAAGTATTAATTAACTATTTCGTTCAGCTGTTTTCTTTTCTTGAACAATCTCACTGGAAAATAAAAGCGGAAAAAATTTAGAACACGAAAATATTTCGTCGAACACTAACATTCCATACTGAAAAAGGTCTCTTAAGGTTGATATTAGGCTCATACAGCACCTTGCAGTGGTTCTACTAGTGCCCACAAGCGAACAGGATTCGGGATTAGGGATCAGGGAATTTTGTATCAGGATTCAGAATTCGCAGCCATAGGATTAGCAGCCCCAAGGTGGGCAGCGAATCCTGACTTTGCTGAAAATGCATAATTATAGCGGGAACTCATATTTTTTTGACCGTTTAAGCTTAATCTGCAGTCTTATATAGAGGTATGCCAGTCCTACTACAACAGTAGTACATCTGGTACACATTTCTTAATGTTTCAAAATATATAATATGAACAATAAAAAAATTGTTCAACAACAAAATCCATCGATTGCAAAATCGAATTTCACTGGAAGATCCAAAGTAAGGTTAAATCTTTTAGTGCATAGAAGCGACTTCTAAGAAATTGATTTTAGGAAAAGATGCCAAAATCAATTTCTGGCACAGTTCAAAAAATATCAGTCGTGCAATTTCTATATTAAAACCAATTTTGAAAATATTTTAAAATAATGGCTTGAGTAAAAATTATGTTGCGCTCATAGAGTTGTTTACATTCTGTGATAACTCGGGCTATACTGATCATGTGCATCATACAGGGTAGCCCAATTAAAAGTCAATATTTTGAGGGGTTTATATTTCTTCAGTTTTGATGCGACCCGACTGATGTTAATATCTTAAAAACTGCTACTGTTTAAGATTTCTTACGTGCAAAAGAGAACTAATTTAGAGCATAACGGGCCTTTTGAATATACCTCACTTTTCAATTTTCCCATATATATTGAAATTTTGGAAGCCTGTTTCGACCATTTTTATAGCGGACATAATCAAACCAAGGTCAGATTCAGATCCACCATGAAAATCTGGCTAGGATAGACTATTCTACCGCTATCTACCGAAAATTTTATTTTTCCACCATTTTTAACACGAGTCTCTGATTAGTGCTTCGCTTACAATAGCGCGTTGCAACGCCGCGTTTTAAAAAGCGTTTTAAAAAATTTTGAAAGGCAAATTGCACGGAATGAAAAAATTCTTTTTGCAAATGATATTCTCATAACGAGATCTATAGATCTACCGAAAACTTTTTCCCATACACACAGGTGAAATGCACAGGTAGATATGGGCCGAAAAAGGTTTCATCGCGCTTTAAAACGCTTTTTAAAACATTGTATTGACAAAATCATTGTTTTGATACGAAAATCTCAACGATTCAAAAAACGGAAAAAAGCATCGCAAACTAGACAAAAAACTGACATAGACACAGCTACATCAGATTTGTGACCAACATAGAGAAAACTGCGAAATATTGAGGTTCAAAGTTTTCAACGCGCTTTAAAACGCTTTTTCTTCCTTTGGCCAAAGGAAGAAAAAGCGTTTTATAGCGCGTTGAAAACTCTAACAAAGGAAATAGTGTGCAAAGAAATGAGGCGCAGTGTTTAAGCATAGGGCTTGGCCCCCCTGTCGCCAATTTCGCCGCCAATTTGAAACCGGATTTTTCCAGGTCTAGCCGTGCTCTCTCGCAAACTTTAAGCGCTTATATCTCAGATAGGAGGGCTCTATAGCAAAAACTGATATTTGAGTCGTCGAGTTACTTTTTGATAATCTATCGATCCCCAAAGGCCAAATTCCGAAGTCGTACATCCAACCCTATGTCACTCCTTGTCCTTATAGTAAGTTAGTGATTAGTGTATAACTGGAAGACTAGCCTGACAAGGAGTGACATAGGGTTGGATGTACGACTTCGGAATTTGGCCTTTGGAGATCGATAGATTATCAAAAGGTAACTCGACGACTCAAATATCAGTTTTTGCTATAGAGCCCTCCTATCTGAGATATAAGCGCTTAAAGTTTGCGAGAGAGCACGGCTAGACCTGGAAAAATCCGGTTTCAAATTGGCGGCGAAATTGGCGACAGGGGGCCAAGATTTTGTGTTTTTTGGAATCTACGGGGCCGATTTACTTGGAAAATTTTTTTACAGCTCCGTAAAAAGTGGGAAAATTTGAAAGTTACGAGTAGCTGGACTTAGCTATTTCCTATAGAAATTGGGCACCAAAGAGGGTACATCACAGATTTTTTCGAGTTTTTGGTCGGGTTCGGAATTTTTTCGTAAGACACATTTTTAGGGTAATTTTGATGCGGGGAACACGAATTTGAGGTTATTTTTTAACGAAACTCAGGATTTTTGCAAGAAAAAAAATAGATTGTCCGACCCCGGAATCGAACTTGAGACCGAAAACTCCAACTTTGAACGCTTATATCTCAGATAGGAGGGCTCTATAGCAAAAACTGATATTTGTGTCGTCGAGTTACTTTTTGATAATCTATCGATCCCCAAAGGCCAAATTCCGAAGTCGCACATCCAACCCTATGCCACTCCTTGTAAGCTGTTCTCAGTTGATGAAATATTCATTCAAAATGCGCAATGAACTAGTCATTAATAAAGACCCCAAAAATATTTTTAAAATAAAAAAAATATTTAAAAAATATTTTGGACTTTTTTTAACTAAAATATTTTTAAAATATTTTTTTTATTTAAAAAATATTTTGCATATTTTGGGAATTTTACTTATATTTTAGTAAATATTTTGGCATTTTTGGGCAACTTTCGAGATTTTATGGCAAAATATTCGCGGCGGCCGAAGGCCGCCGTGAAATTTTTTTTTGGCGGAGAAATTTTACCAAAAAAATTTTGCCGAAAAATTTTTTTTACGAAATTTTTCAAAAAAATTTTTTTTTATTTCGGCATTTTTTTCCAAAATTTGTTATATTTTGTTGAATTTTAGCTTTTAATTTAGTCTGAAGTAACAATGAAGGCTAAAAAAGCAGAATTAAAGTCTAGAATCGGCAAAAAATAGCTATTAAAAAAAATATTTTTTAAAAATATTTTGCGATTTTTTTAAATATTTTAATTAATTAAAACCGGAATTTAAAAAAATATTTTTGGGGTCTTTAGTCATTAATATCACTCTTTTGAAATTGCGTATTTTGCTTTCGTGAGAATGCATAATAATATTCTCCATTTTGCTAAATCGCTGTTAGTACAACGGTGTTACATTTGCTCAGTACAATATAAATATTTTGCTAACATTGCCGATTGACAAATAGTTCTTCATAAGCGGGTTATATAAACTGACCTACTTTTCGCTCAACAAATTTTCAGACACCTCCGACATACTTATTTTCCCCATAATTGTTTTTCATCTTATGCTTGACTGAAGAAGTTTCTGTGTAATCCGCCGAAATAAAATCTGCCGAAGGAAAAGTCCAGCGCCAATATACTAATGAGAATACAATATTAGAGAAGAAAAGTTTTGTTTATTGCGAACGAATGAGAATCTTTGTCAATGCAGAGCCTTTTCACTGACGTCGGCAGTTACTTTATTTGCTTCTAAATTTGCTACCAAATTAGAAATTGTGCCAGTCGGCGACAAAATTTAATTACATCACCGTTTAAAGACAGGAAAAGCTTACTTAACTTTCCTCTTTTCCTTTTCCGGGTAGTGTGATATTTCTTTCTCTACGTGCAAAAATATTAGGTCTGATTCGAGACTCTAGAGATCCGACTTGATGATAAGAAAATTATGACCAGTCTTGGTCTTGACTCTGAAGCGAGGCTAGTCTCAGTCTTGAGAATTTTCGGTCTCAATCTCTTCTCCTTGGTCTTCAAAATGCTATCTCAAAATAGGTGTGAAAGTTCTATTGGGTAAATCAGATGCATCTGTCCTAAACAAGGTATTGGCAGACAGACACAATCGTGGTGGGACCAACTGCTGTTCGCCGTTCCTTTACTGAGTCAATGTAAAATCGCAATGTAAAATGTAAGGTCAGTATCAGCACTCAGCTTGACTAAAGGAAGAGAACGTTGAACAGCAGTTGGTCCCACCACGACAGATTCATCCGATTTACCCAATATTTCTTTAATTACAGATATTTTTCTACGATTTCTTTGAGGAATGAAAATGATAAGCATTCAGACATACCTATACATTTCCAATACATCTGCATCGTTTTAGAATTTTTGTACTAAGAAACATGGCTCATTAAACAGATACGTTTTAGCAGCCTCTACGTCAAGACCAGTAACTGGCTACATTTTAGACCTTTTAGAATTCGAAAAAACTCCTCAATAATGTTCTGACAGACGCAAAACAAATTTGCACTACAAAATTCCAACCACGTCGTCGGAAGATTCCCTTATTTGCTCGCTATAGTTTGTTACTCTTACTGCTTTTGTTCGCAATTTGGCACGCTATGAGTCATGTTTCTGCTCTAATGCTCCGAGTTGTGTCCCAAATTGTTGCGTAATAATGACACTGTCAAAAGCGGGAATACAAAAGCAAATAACATTTTCATTTTTGTAGTATAATGCGCGACATCGGCTACTACGTCAACATTTTTAGGGCGGGATTTTTCGACTAAACGAAGAATTATCAGCTGAAGCATAGGTACTGAAATATAGTTTCTATCTGAATCATCCATATGAGAAAATGCTAACTTATAGGCTACTGCTTTGAATCCATACAGTACTCTTTCATAATCTCACTAGATTTAACCGTAATTCTATCATTGTTAACGTGCGCCTTTTAGGATCAAAAATGACAAAAGAAAGATACCGCAATGTGATAACCTTTGTCCCCAACCCTATCCTTTGTCTGTGGCCCTTGCCCGATTTATAAACCTAGTCACGACGCGAACATGTCAATACTCGGTTTAAAATAATTAACGGGTCTAATTTGTGTCATAAATTTCCAATTTTAAAGACTGATTTTTTCACTTTTTTGCTCTTTCTTAATTTTCCTAAATATAACCGTCATGCAAATGCCATTGTTCACATTTTTCGTTGCTACCGTAACCAAATGGGATATTTTGCGCGTTTTTGAGTCAAAAAAGAATATTGTAATATACTGTAAATCCTCTAATTAGTCCCCTCGTGACTTGGAGGGGGACTTATTTGAGGTGGGGGGATTAACGGTACGTGCTCTTTGATGTAATGAATCATTGATCAACTTTCTCGATTTTTGGAACTGGTCACGAAGCGACCTCATCGACGTCAAACTTTCGCTAAAAATAATCAACGGATTCAATTTATGCATAAATTTGCAATCTAAAATGAACTTTCACTTTTTACTGACGACACTCTCTCCATGTAATGAAACGGAATGTTGAACTTTATAGCCACTTTATGCAAACATGCGCGACGCTGTCAGCATTTTAATTTTCGCCGTCGGCATTTTTTATTCTCGAGTATCCGAAGAATTCTCGCCTGGAGCATTGCTACTGCAAGATATTTTTCTCTTCCATTACTAATCTATTAAACGCAATCTTAATCTATAGACTCCAGGAAAACAGTGGGCGTTGTGTTCTGAGTTATGACCGAAGTTGTTATAATAGCACTCATCCAAAATTCTCGCACGCTATCAAGGCGTGGTGTACTTTTAGATGAGCGGAAATTATATAAGTGCGATTTCTTTTTGAATCATAGAACATTTGACTCCTTGTCTTTGATACCCAACATAGGCAATTAATTTGAGCCGAAACTAAGAATTGCTCCCTAATTAGAAAATGCCAGTACTTTTAAACCTTTGCTTGATCCTTGAAACTTTTGATCCTTAAAGTGCCTTACTAGATTTCACCGTGACCTTATCAATGTCAACTTGTCATTATAAGCGTTTTTCGTTGCCACCAAAATCCGGGCGCTATTTTGCGCATATGGGGGAGAAATAGGACATCAGCGATTATGATCTTTGATGATTAGTTTGCCTCATTATTTTTGACCTTGTCACATGCCAAGGATTAGATCGTTTTGTTGAGCTATTTTGAGAATGCGTTTTTTGGTAATTTTATTACTAAGTTTTAAGAAAAATTTTTGTCTCACACTCGCAGACATTTTTCTCCGAGTGCGAAACTATAAGTGTGACTTCCTTTTAAATCATAGAAAATTTTGGTATTTATCTTCGATACCTAAGATAGGCCATCTGTTGATTTATCCATGTCAGCTTGTCGTTATTTGCTTTTTTCATTGCCACTAAAATGGCAATGAAAATGGCAAAAATAAGATATTAGAAATTTTTTACCTGTTTGCCGAATTTCCAGATACCCGAATTTTCACCATGTCACGCCACGAGCATGTCAATTTTCCGATTAATTTACGCATAAATTATTTTTAAAATTTTAGCTCTTGATCAAAAAAATCCCTCAGACTATTCAAATTCCAATGCAGTCCAACACCTCCCTAAAAGTCCAATATTTCTTCCTTCTCCTGCTTCTCTGCACCGCAACAATTTCCAGTGCCTATATTTCCCCGTTCTATTTCCGGACCAAGCCATATATGGGAACGATGGCCACCACCTCGCTGCAAAGATCGCCTGAGGTAAACGAAATCCAAAACGAGTCTCCCAAAGTGGAAAGCACAGAAACCGACGAATTTACTGATGCACCAGTCAAGAGTGCGGCACCGAAAGACCACCCAGTGCGGATAATGGATCTGATGATTATCATTTCCGATGCAATGCGCAGGTACTTTGGTAACATGTCAAGTCACGCGAATATTCTGAGGTATATTTAATAAAACTGTTTCATCTTAGGAAAATAATGCGAGAAGAATTTTATTGACAATCTTTACAATTTCAATTTTTTATAGATTTTTTTACTTGGGCAAAAAAATTTTCGGACGCAAATGATTTGAGAAAAGTTTTCCAGTAGAGAAGTTTAATACAAATCTTTTTCAGTAAAAAATTTGGTTTGCTTTGTGTAAAGAATGTTCGAAAGTCTATGAGATCCAGTACTAAATTTAAAACGGATAAAGTTCTCGTATAGTTTATCAAAATTGTTGGAAATCTGGTTTTTTTTAATAATTTTAATCTAATTTATTTCAGCAAAGCCAAAGAGCAGCGTAAGCTTTTGATCCAGAGCCGTCAACAAATCCTCAAGAAGCAACTCGGAAGAGCCCTTCAAAGAATACAAATGGAGCCCACGACAACCAGACCACCCAGAAGACGAGCATATGATCACAACTGCTTTTTCACTCCCGTGAATTGTCATCCTTGGATCTAGCCGGCCAGGAGAATGTGATCATTAATGAAACAAAATTATTTATGTAATCATTGCTCAATAGTTAGCAATAAAATTCAGAATTATTATAACTCAAATATAATTTGTACAGGAATAGATATTTTTTAAAGTGCACTGTCAGAAATATCCATTGCGTTTTCTGCTTATAGTTCATAATTAGAAACTTATGTAAGATCAGAAACAAAACAAATTATGCAAAATTTGGTGTTTTTACCACTTTTACCCAGTCTTACAAAGTCTCTACTATGATCTTTATTCGTGATACAAAGTACCGAAGCAGAGATTAAAAAGTCGCATTGTGTAAGGGTGAAGTGCCAGACATGTTCAATGAGAAACTTCACATTGCGTCATGCATTTAGCCTAATTTGGGTTAAATGAGGTACGCGAGTGGAGTAACCCCAGGAGCAATACTTCTAATTGGATCAATGGATTCCCAGTGTCATTTCTCCCCATTAAAGCAGGTCTTGTATATAACATTCTTGTAATCGATATCATCTTTTGCGTACAAAATATCAATTTTTGAACACAATAATGTTCTGTGAAAGACTAATATGTTTCTCATAATAACTAATAACGTCTATGGTAGTTTCAAAGCACTAGCCGAATGATTAATCAGACTGGGAAGAATAATTATAACAAGCCACGTCAGCGCCTCCCGAATAATGCGGAGCTCCACAGCGATATGCTGCTGATACTTTGAGAGCATTGGCCACACGATTCATCAAATTGGGAAGAATGTTAGTTGTAAGCCACGTCATCGAAATGCCAATATTGGACTATCTCAATAACATTTCAATCCATTCTATTGCAAATTAGCACGATACAAATGTCGTATTTTGCTTTCTTAAGTTTATTCCTCCTATTTCAAACTAATTATGGATTGGTAGGCGAAGAGTTATTTGTACAAAACTTACTTGATGATGGATCACCTACTGATGAGGCACCTACTGATATACCACTTAATGATGAGTGTGCTACGAGGTCGGTGATCTTTTGATAATAAAATGCATACAAAAATGAACGAATATAAAGTTAAAAGCATATGTCTGACTTAGAATCCACAAAGGGGTATATGGGCGCCATGGTGAACAAGGAAGCTTCTGTATAGGTAAATTAATCGAAAAGCTACCACAAATATTTTTTTGGATTCAGGACCGTTAAGAAATCTGAATAAACCAAAACCTTTCCAAACTAATTTATTACACCCGGGTGGGGTCAAATCCGGGTTCCTCGGTACATATGTCCAACTCCTTAGCTATCGGCCACAGAGACAGAAATAGCTGATGAGAGATATTCAAAGAAATTCTCGTCCCATGGGCTTCTGACGCGAGGTGACATTTTTGGTGTCTAATCTCAAAAAAATTATACATGTCGCGTGTTTAAGCCGTCATAGAGATATAGTTGATCCAGCAAACATATATCATATGCTTTTTGATGCTAACTACCAGCGTTTGATAAATACCCAGTTCCGCTCTCCTAAAACCAGGTTTTTTGACTTAAAATGGCCATAACTTTTGATACACTCAAGTTTAAGCTTTAAGTTTGGTCTTCAAAAGTTCCTAAGACTTAGCCGGATAAGTTAGGCTTAAACTTAGGCTTAAGGCTCAGCTTTTCTCTAAGGAACATTTAAAGACCAAATTTAAAGCTTGAGTGCATCAAAGTTATGGCTATGTTACGATATACAGGGACGGAACTGGGGTCCAGTCCCAGCGTTTAAGGCGAAAATTCAACAAACTATGTAAATAATACTTTCAGACTTGAAACTGTAAAGGGAGAATGTGAAGAATACGTAAATAGTGTTACCGAGCCTACGCAGAAACCACTTGAATTGCAAGAAAAATGGAACGCCGCATGCAAGTAATTACCTTGACTAAAATCAATTTTTGATGGAATCTTTTCACTATCGAAAAATTATTATACTGCAAATTTAGATGGGAATCCAGTAATGCAAATTGCCTTCGTCACCACCTAGAGGAAAAAGAGTGCAACTCCACTGTCGTGAATGAGTACATGAAAACCGAATACAAGCCGACGGCGTAAGTTTATATTAGGTTGTATACCCCTAAAAACGCACTTTACGAAAAATCCAAAAAATTAGATTTTTTGACCATAGGGGGTACCACTAGGTGGAACAGTTTTTCGCAAAGTGTGTTTTTAGGGGTATTTTGATGCGTTGAGTGGTTTCTTCGAATCGTGCCAAAAATGGGCATTTTTGGACCATTTTCGAGTAAAAATGGCCATTTTTGAAGAAAAAAGCGGTTTTCTTTATTTTCGTGGCGGGACCAACTAAAATCTGACCTCAAATTCGGATTCTCCGCATCAAAAAACCCCCTATATAGGTGAAATCGGCAAAATTTCTGGACCCTCGATTTTTCGGTTCAAAACCTATAGTCTCAAAACTTTGTTATCAACCTAATAGTATGATATGATATGTCTCAAAAAAGAGATAGAAACTTGAAACAAAACTGTCGGCGTAAATATTCTATTTTTCCGAATGGGTATAAACACTATAGTCTAGTTAATTCCGGTAAAGTACACATCTTCCAGGTATGCGTGCTATAATTGCAGAGAGCTAGTGTACTCTATGGATAAAAATTATAACAAAACAGTGCAACAGGTCGACAATGATGGCAACATACTCGACGGACTGACCTGTCCTATTAAGGAAACCGCGGAATGTGCTACGATGTATTCTTTAACATAACTTTAACATAATTGATCATATAGCTCAGATACGATATTGACGAGATTAGGCTAATTTATTGGGTGCCAATCTTAACTTACCGCATTTTCCCCAAAATATGGTATCTTCCCCTTTATTTTTGACTTCGCGCCAAAAACCTGTTTAAGAAAGTCAGTTTTTAAATAAAAAATTTGCAAGTGATTTAAATTTAAAAAACTAGGGTAGCAAAAACACATATAATTCATATTGTTTGCAGAAACGCTGCTCCGCTTATTGCGAAATGCAACAGTACTTTGGATGGACCATTCAACTCTGACCAGGATCATTGGACGTAAATTTTTAAATAAGGCTTGTATTTAACTTAAACTATTTACCAGGGCAAAATGTGACGCTTTACAATGCATTGGCGAGAGCATTGAAGCAGTTTGTGGCAAGGACAAGGCGAAAGAATACTGGCAAGCAAATCCCCCTAAAGTGTATGTTTAAAGCCTTTAAAGTTAACATTGTTGTCATGATTATTCCCCTTTATTAAAGCGCTGTTCTGTTCCGTCCGTCCCATTCGATTCCTCCATTAGTTTGAGGCGAGCGATAGCTTAAACGATAGCCCTTGACGAGAAAGTTCCGAAAACTTCGTCCTCAAATTCAAGAAATCCGTTTTTCGAGAGTTATGACTCATCAAAGTTGCCTGAGGGCATGAAGCGTAATTCGCGAGTCCCACGTCAGACAGCGGCAAGTGATAACTCAAATTAAAGGTCTTAAAAAGTTAGGACTTTATAAATTTTTAGATTCGAAATTTGAAAAATTGAATTCGCGCCAAAACGTAAAAACGTGTTTTGTAGGGGGTTTTGACCATATAAAGTGGTGTTTTTATGCTCCCAGTTGCCGCCGGCACGCCGGCGGCGCGTCACTTGTACCGTATCATTATACGGAGTTATTACGGCAATTTTGAACACATTTATTTTCTTTAGGGATCCATGCTTCCACTGTTCAAACTTTGTGAACTATATGAGAGATTATATGAATATATCCATAGAACAAATCGAGAATGAAACAGCGAAGTGTAACAGCACTTTGAATGGACCGTTCAACTCTGATCAGGATCGTTGGACGTAAATTTTTAAATAAGGCCTGCATAACTTAACTTAAAATTTTTACCAGGGCAAAATGTGACGCTTTAAAATGCATTGGCGAGAGCATTGAAGAAGTTTGTGGAAAGGAAAGGGCGAAAGAATACTGGCAAGCCAATCCTCCTAAAGTGTATGTTTAAGGCTTTAAAGTTAAAATTGTTGTCGTGATTATATGGTATCACTATATGGTGGTATTACGTATTTGAATACTTTTAGGTATGCATGCTCCTACTGTTCAAACTTTGTGAACTATATGAGAGATTATATGAATATGTCCGTACAGCAAATCGAGAATGAAAACAAAACTGATGAATCTAAAGGATATACCTGTCCAGCAACCAATGGAGGTGTTCAGAATGAAGGCTGCCTTAAGAAGTATTTATTATTTTAAAATAAAACCGTACATTAAGTGACTTATAATTTCAGTACTATTCTTGTCGGACTTATTGCGGACTGTGGAAAATCTTATAAACTAAATCATGGCTTAAATAAGGACGAATGCGAGTAAGTGCTGTTAAGATTATATAAAATAATCTCTTTAATGCTCTCGTTTTCCAGCACAATGAACAAGTATGTGCCGTGTGTTGGAAAGCACATCCATGCGATTTGTGGCCGTGTAATTGAGCAGGCATATTGGATTAATCAGGACATAGCCGAAAAACTTCCAAAAATGTAAGCTTTTTTAAGAGTTAATTCAACGAAGATTATATACCGTAAATCCTCTAATTAGTCCGCCCTCAATCTAGTTCCCCCTCAAATAAGTCCCCCTATGGACCTATTACGAAAAAATTAGTCCACCCTCAATTAATCCCCCCCAAAATGGGTTTTTTCAAACTTTTTTCGAAATTTCAAATTTTTAGTCGGATTTTATTTCCATTTTTGGTGCGGTTTTTGCTATGTTGGTCATAAATCTGATGTTACTCACTCTATATCACATTTTTGTGTAGATTTCAAAGCACTTTTTAGAATTTTTCTAACTTTTCATTTCTTACTCAAAAATAAAAAAGGCCGGGGGCCACTTCCGTAGAAGCGCCAAAAAATCCACTTTTTCAACCATACTCAATTTTATCGGATTTTTTCTATTTATTATTAATTGAGTATGGTTAGAAAAAGTGGATTTTGAAACGCTAGGAAAATTCTAATAAATGCGTTGAAGTCACGAGAAAAAGTTGAGATATGATGAGTAACATCAGATTTATGGCCAACATAGCGAAGAATGGAGCAAAAGTAAACAATATTACGTCGGAAATTGTCATTTTCGGGCTGAAAATGCCTAAAACGGCAATTTTTTACCTAAATTTATCATTTTCGAATCAAAGCATCGAAATACCCGTAAAAACAGTACTCGCTTAAAGGTTTTAGAACTGTTTAGAAAAACAATTTTTTACCCATGTGGGCACCATATGATAACCGAAAAATGATGGAAATTTTTTCTCAATGAAAATGTGTTTTTCGGGTAGTGTTCGACTCACTGAAAAGCGTTTTCTTCAACGGTATGGTCGTCTAAGACGATTTTCGGCAATTTCGGCCAAAAATATGTAAAAAATAGGTCAAAAAGACGAAAAAATAAAATTTTTGGTAGATAGCCGCAGAATAGCCTATCTTACCCAATCTGACCTTGGTTTGATCACGTACGCCGTAGAAATGGTCGAAATAGGCTTCCAAAATTTCAATATGTATGGAAAAAATTGAAAAGTGGGGTATATTCAAAGGGTCCTTTTCCATAAAACAAGTTCTCTTTTGCAAATTCTCTTACAAATAAGTTCTCTTTTGCACGTAAGTAATGTCAGATAGCAGCATTTTTTAAGATATTAACATCAGTCGGGCCGCATCACCACTGTAAAAATATAAAGCCATCAAAATATTGACTTTTTGAGCCATCATGTACGGTGCGATGGTCTCCTTTTATATGCCGTTTAAACACGCAAAACGATTTTAACTAATTTTCCGTATTAGATACGCATGTTGGTATTGCAATGACATGGTGGTCTATTTGGATAGCAGAAGTGTTGTAGTACAGCATAAAGTGAAGGCAGGAGAAGTTGCTCATGGCACTAGCATCAGTTATTGCCCATCGAGTGACGTGGAAAGAGAAGAATGCGCCACTGAGTTTTGCATAATCTATATTCAAATATTTATAAACTATTGTTATAGGATTGCCAAGAAATGTACACCAATGGGTCACTCCAGAGCAGTGGCTGACCGATCCCTTGCGAGTGAAATAGACGAAGCTCAACAAGAGTGTCGGTACGAAATTAACCGTGTATCGAATTTCTAATATAAGCCCCACTCCATAAGCTACCATATAATTAAAGTCTCTCTGGAAAATAATTACTTCACTCTTACTATCGCCCTGGAGCGACAATTGTGGAACATTCTGGTTCATTTAATATTAGTGCTTCATCTGATTTTGGTATTTTAAAGTTGTGTTTTTTCGTGCAGGTAAACAGTATTTTAAAATAGCCGCTTTTTAATAGCCCCCCCTCCTATCTATTCCGGTCCGTTACCATGTATGCCGTGGAAATTTGACATTTAATACGTAAAACGCAGTAAACCAAAATTTTCAGAGCATTGCTGAAACACGTCAAATGTATTTATGAAGATCAGACATTAGAAGAGATTTGTGGAAAAGAGGCTGCGGTCAAACATATCAACAATACCTTAGCGACAATGTTTGTATTACGCTTAATTTTTCTTAATATTACGCTTAATTTTTTTTCATTAATTTTAAACGCTTAATAAATAATTACGCTTAATTTTTACGCTTAATTTTTCCGCAATTCATAAGGGTAAAAAAGATTTTCGGAAAACTTTCGTTCCGTCTGAGAGCGTGAATGACACTTTTTTGAAGGTATGACGAAAACTTTGAAATTAACACATTTGAGTATTTATTTAAAAACAACTTTTGTAAAATAATAGGTTAAATATAATAATTTATATTGGAGTAAACTATAATCCTTTTACAGAGATGTCACACTTTGTCCTTATTGCAACAAATTGATTGACTATATGGAAAATTTGGGTCTAAAACTGCACCGCAGTGATGGCAACGGCTATTGCGAGAGAGCTGACTGCGAAAACAGGTTTGTATTGTTTACTAGAATAAAACGCCGCCGCTATTGCGGCGTCTAGCGCCGCTGTATATATGTCGACCACCAAAAATTTTGTCGGATTCGTGTTCCCCGAGCCCGAAAACCCTATATATAATCCCCAACAGTATTGGAAGGACCAAAAATGCCATTTTCGACCATTCCGACCCCCGTTTCGACCTGTTCGACCTATGTCGACCCCAAGTTTAGTTCCCCCCCCCCCCATCCGATGGGGGGGAACTAAACAATTTATAAGGCATTTTTGTTTAGTTCCCCCCATCCTACATTTTTCGCCAAAAAATCCATAGGGTCCCCCTATTGATTTTTAGCAAAAAATTTTTTGGAAAATTTTCCGAAAAAATCCATAGGGTCCCCCCCCTATTGATTTTTGATAAAATCATTTTGTCAAGTCTGCGGAGTTTTAAATTTCATTGTCTATATCAAACAATGACGTTCTTCATTTAAAAGTTTTAAATAAAGAACGTCATTGTTTGATGTAGACAGTGAAATTTTCAATTCAATGTGTAGAATGGGGGGGGGCAACTAAGCAAAAATGCCTTATAAATTGTTTAGTCCCCCCATCGGATGGGGGGGGGGGACTAAACTTGTACCCTGACTTGATTTTTACGGATTTATGGGAGGTGTTTACTATAATGGTGATGAGATCTGGGTCGAAAACGGCCTAAAAAGGGTCTAAACGACAGTCCAGTGACGCACAGACACCAGCAAATTAGTATTGTACCATTGAGTGAAACAATCTCGGAACAGCCTTCTAAAACTCGGAACACAAGTTTGATGCACAATTTCTATAGGAAGACTTGTCAGGTATTTAGTCACTTTTATTTAAATTTTTTTAGGCAAAACTCAGTGTATTTGAATCCAAGTAGAAATTTTTCGAAAAAATAAAATTATAATTACATACAAGAATATTTTATTTTATTTTATAGCACGCTGACGGAACTAATCAATACAACATGCAGTTTCATGAAGAGCAGTGAGAATGATGAGCTATGCAGGTAATTTCTATTCAAGGGTTATTTACCTTTAGGATTTTTTGTGTGTTCTTTATATAGTAATCCGCAAATTCGGCTGGCTAGGTGACTGACTCCGTCACAGTCTCAAGACCACACCATTAGGTCAGAGTGCAAATATTCATATTTTGAATATCTGAGTTTTGAGTATCGAGAGCCCATATTTTCCTCATATGGGGTTTTCGGCTACGGGGAATCGGAATCTGAATTCAGATTTTGGATATCTGGATTCAGAAGGCCGGATTCTAATCAGGGCTGGGAGATCGGATCGGAAATATCGGGTTTTTTTGGCCTTTTTGAACCGATCCAAGCACCCCTACGAATGCACTCGGCCACGACTTCAAATTTTAAATTCCCGCCGGCCGTGCCCGAGAGGGCGCGGCCGGGAAAAATTTTAGAACATTTTAATGAACCACCATTCCAAAATTAGAAAATTTTCCCCTGCGGCGCTATTTGGATACCATTTCTCCTTCCAGTATTTTTCAAAATAGTGCAAATTTTTAAATGAAAACCGGCAAAAATTGAAAAATTTTCGCCGGCGGCGCTGTTTTTTCGTCATTTATCCATTTGTTTTTCGACAGTGATCGCCGTTTTAGTAACAAAAAGTACTGTGTTTGAGCTAAAAACGCCGAAAATTGGAAGTTTTTATATGAAAATCTCCAAAAATTGAAAAATTTTCGCCTGCGGCGCTATTTTTTCTTTATTACTTCCTATTATTTTAACATTAGGTAAAACTTTTACCTAATGTTAAAATAATAGGAATTTTGGAATAATAGGGAACTTTGGTCGCGGGTCTGATCCGATCCGATACCTGGTGACCGCCAACCCGTTCCGATTGAAAAACAGCCAAATTTGGTGAAAAATTTTGGATCGGATCGGGTTGGCGGTCACCAGGTATCGGATCGGATCAGACCCGCGACCAAAGTTCCCAGCCCTGATACTGATGCACCGTTATTTTAGCGTTAAAACGGTACCAAATCACTGGGATTCGGAACACTTATAGATTTTCGGTTATTGGGAAGCTAATCCTGAAGTCAGATTTGGCTCTCTGGATTCTGAATCCCGGATTCTGATGCACCCTTAACTTAACATGGAAATGATATAAAATCACTGGGATTTGGTGCCCTTATATGTTTTCAGCTACGGGGAGGTTCCGCTGACAAAGCCACACGTGGTATGCTGATTTAGGATAATAAAATGCCAAACGCACCATATCGATATAGTTATAGTTAGTTAATAACTAATAGAACGAAAACAATTTTGCTATTGGCTTACCGTATTTCCTCTAAAGAGGGTTTCTTAATCTACAAATTTTGGCAGTTTAATACAGAAAAGTTTCTTTTAGCGAAATGTATAATACTGTTCTATGCGCCAATGAGACGGTAGTAACGCAATGTGGCGACCTCTTTGGACGTGATTACATGATAAGAAATTACAGCTGGCCAAAAGTGTATGCATGAATCAGCTTTTCTCTCATAATTTTTGACTCAACATATCTTCGTTTTAGTTATCCATGTTGGTATTGCCAAAAGGTGACCAATTATATGATGAGCAGATTCAATAAGACTGCGCAACAAAAAGATATCCATGAAAAACCACTTGAATCTACTTGCCCTATGATTTTTACCAGCGACTGTCCAGAAAAGTATTTTATAGAACATTATTCATAAGAATCAAGTCACATATTGTATTTCAGGAATGCGGGGTCTCAGATTGAGGAATGCAAAAAACGGCAAATACAAAGCAACTTTACGTTGGACGCCGATCCAGCTGTTTCAACAAATGTTTGCAGGTGTGTTTTTGGTAAATATTCGAAAGAAAAGATACACTCCAACTTTTTTAGTGCAATGCTTGAATCTGTAAAGTGTATCTACAATCGAGTCGATGCAGTTTGCGGTGGAGCTGCTGCGAATGAGACCATACAGAATACGACGTTTATTATGTACGTTTGTTGCTTAGGAATGCTTTCCTTGCCGCTCGGCCGGGTGAAGCCTTGTATTTCTTCGTGAGTCTAGGTCAGCGGCTCTAACTTTTTGCCTCAACAATGGCTCAATTAAACCGCACGAAAATTAAACACCTCTAAGAATGACTCTCTAACTTCGAAAAAATTGGTAACACAATGTGCTACACGAAAATTATACAGCCGTAGGAAATAGTCCAAATAATCGATCTAAAAACCGAGGTCTTTCCTAGAGTCAAAATTTTGGATGGATGGACAGACAGCATAAGCACCCCTTAAGAATGCACTTCCAGAACATTTTTGTGAAAAAATCGGACTAAAAAATTAGTCTAAAAAATAGGTCTAAAAATCGATCTAAAAATTAGTCTAAACCCGAGTGAAGATCTGCCCTAAGTCGAATTATTAGTTGGAAACAAAGTTTTGACACTCGAGGCAGGGTTTTTACCGGAAAATCGAGGGTCCGGAAATTTTGCCGATTTCACCTATATAGGAGTTTTTTGATGCGGGGAATCCGAATTTGAGGTCAGATTTTATGTGGTCCCGCCACGAAAATTGGGAAAACCGCTATTTTCTTCAAAAAATGGCCATTTTTGGTCAAAAAAGGCCGAAAAGTGCCCATTTTTGACGCATTACGAAAAAACCAATTGCAGATTCGGAATCCGCGCATTAAAATGCCCCTGAAAACACATTTTCCGAAAAATTTTGATGTTTTTGACAATAGGGGGACCACATGGTTTTCCCAAAAAAATCGATTTTTTGAAAATGTGGAACAGTTTTTCGCAAAACGTGTTTTTAGGGGTATTTTGATGCGCTGATTCCGAACCTGCAATTAGTTTTTTCGTATCGCGTCAAAAATGGCCATTTTTCGGCCATTTTTGACCAAAAATCGTCATTTTTTGAAGAAAATAGCGGTTTTCCCAATTTTCGTGGCGGGACCACATAAAATCTGACCTCAAATTCGGATTCCCCCCATCAAAAAAACCCTATATAGGTGAAATCGCCAAAATTTCCGGACCCTCGATTTTCCGGTAAAAAAACCCTGCCTCGAGTGTCAAAACTTTGTAAAAAACCGGCTCGCAACTCGCGAAAAGGCGCAATTTAGAGAGCGGAGAATAAACGTAGACACAATTCTAATACTAGAATAGATTCTGCTTGCAGATCCGAGAGGAACTGTCCCTACTGCGACGAAGCAATCAATTTTACGGAGAAATATGGCGGACGTTTGTGGAAAGAATCCAATACAAGTACACGTCAAGCTTGCATTAGCCAGAATTGTACTTCAAGGTTTGAACTATAAGCTAATAATTAATACGTAGATGGAAGAAAGATCAAAGAGTACCACTGAACCTATTAACCAATTTTTGTTACTTCATTCGTATCTTAGCTATCTTAAAGAGAATATCTCTTTTACACATAAAAGTACTGTGCAAATGTGTAATTGTCAAAAAACTTGTTTGAGTTCACTCACACCTTGTGATAGATATGAGTACAGTGTAAAAGAGTCTCTACATATGACTTAGCTGTAGTGTTGACGGAGCGTATATAGTTCTTTAATTGGTTCTTTTATGGAAGTTTTTCTGAGATTTTAGATCAGTATTTTAATCAAACTAACATGATCTTACAAAATATTCTGTATACGTACGTACCAAAGGGGCCCGGTACGTCCATAAAATCACTCTTTAATCTAATAGTAATTTCTTTTTCTTGAAAATTTACACTGATACATTTCACAGCGAACTGAATGAGCAAATCGCTCGACTTTCTCAATGTGAAAAGCCCGAGCTCCAGACTTCACATACGGACTTTTGCAGGTAGCTTTTATTTTATTTGAAAATTAATTATTGGGCCATTGCAAACGGAATGTCCGTTCACAAAGACAAGACAAAGGCCCCCGTTATCCACGGTAACCCCCTGCCCGTTCACAGTCAGCAGCCATGACGAAATTCGATTTGAATATACCTTTTTTTGATACTTTGGCATACTGTATATTTGGCAGTTTGAGGCTTTACAAGGAATCTTGAGTCAATATGGTGGAACCCCTCCATAGCAAATCGACCCCGCTGAGTCCGATTCCGGGATCAGATTTTAACTTTCCCTTTAAATCCTAGAAAAATCCAAATTTTAAAGGGAAACGTCCAAAAACCAAAGATCAAAATCTGTTGGTCAGCCCATATTAAGCTGTCTAAATACATATCTGGCGTAATTCATAATTACACCAATTCAAATTCCGATTCTGTGGATTCAATGTAGTGTACAGTCTCTCTGTTTTTAACAGCTATCAATTTAGGGAAATGTTTGAGTATGCAACATGTGCTTATCGTTTTGCAAAGTCTGTATGTCATGAACAAACGGCAGCAGATTATATGAGAAACGGAATCAACATCACAGTGTATGTTTAAACGTTTTTCCATCATAAGCCATTGATTATAACGACGATAATATGTCGATTAATATAACATCTTCCATTGTATGAACATTCTTATCTATAGGATCCAGAAAGTTGGGTTAGAAAGCGATTCCAAGAAAAATCTCTAAGAATCGGATGACTAATACTTTGATCCGTTGGGTCTCATATGTAAAGACTTTCACATAGCTCTGTCATTAGAAGTATCAAATCTCCTTACTAGGATATTACAATATTATGGCAAAATTAACCTCCAATCGGAATTCTCATCGAAAATTAGCTAATCAAAAATTCAGTTACCGCCTGAAAACCCAAAAAATCAATCGGAAAACCTTTACAGTAATCTAAAAGACATCAATTTTCTCAAAAATTTAACTATGCGGATACCCTTGCGGACATTGCAAGTAGGAAGGAAGGAGATCTCCGTACTAGGGATATTACTAGGCACATTACAAACCTCTAACAAAATTAACCTTTACTTGGAATTCTAATCAAAAATTCAGTTATCGTCTGAAAACCCCAAAAACCAATCGCAAAACCTTTGCAGCAATCTAAATTGATTTTCTCTAAAATTTCACTATGCAGATACCCTTGCGGACATTGCAACGAAGTAATAGAATACATTGGCAAATTTGGTGGACAAGTGTATCAAGCAGACAAGAATAACAATCCAGTTGTTTTGCGCTCGGTTAGCTTGACGTGTCCCGTTGGCCTGGATGAATGCTACGCATGTGGCACATAGTTAGTATAATGTTCATATCCATCGAATCAATAACACGTTTACAGTAACGCCAGGATCTTTGTGGATGCATGCAAGGAGACCTTTTATGAGGCTACGTCACATGGACATGCCAACGAAAAAGTTGGGGCAGAGTATTGCAGGTTTGAATTTTGTATCTTATAGCCAAGTAGTATTTTCGCGAAATAGACTGTTGGCCACAAACCAAGGATAATCCGTTATATCAAGGTAAGGAGCGGTATTCCTCGGATGGTGACCAAATTCCAACTTAGTTTTGGCATAGGGCCAAAACGTATTTTATGGCGAAAAATAGAGCGTATGCAGAGAAAATTGGCAGCAGGACCGTAACTAGGAGCGGGGTTGGGGGGATTGTAACCCCCCCCCCCCGAAATTCGGAAGCGAAAAAACCATAGGGTCCCTATGGTTTTTAAAATTTCAGAGAAAATTTTGAAAAACGCACCCATAAGAATGCGTTTTTTTCGCTTCTCAACCCCCTGAAATCTCAACCGCTCCCCCCGAAATTTTTTTCTGGGTACGGGCCTGTCTGGCAGCCCACAGCCGAATTTACGAGAATCTGAAAACCCATGTAGCGTTTAACGTCAGACTTACTATAAATTATCCGTGGAATTGTTTATGAAATTCAGTGCCCTGCACGTGATGCTGAAATGCGTTCACGAAGAAGTCAAAGCAGTGTGTGGTCATTCGGCAGCAAAAACGCACATGCAATCGGAGTATCCTGAAGCGTATGTTTCTTTCTTGTAAAGTTGTTCTTTATAAACTTTGGAGAGAACACCCTGCCTCCAGCGAATAATCCTGCTGACAAGAAGGTATCGCATACAATTTGCCTATTATGGCTGGTTATTTATTTTTCAAACACTACAACCTGTGATGGAACTCTGATTCTATCCTGAAGGGAAGAAAATTCCCTGTTACTAATTGGGAACCGGTAAAAATCCCCCCGGTAATAATCCCCCGCTCGCCATTTTCACCATAACTTTTTTTTCTGGAAAATTCTAGAAGAGTGAGTAATAGCTTAAACCAAAGCTAGGACTCTGGGCTACCAATCGGTATATTACTTGCCGCATCTCGATTCAAGATTCTAGAGATTTAATTATTTTTGTCTCAAAATTTCAACTTTAAAAAAATCGAGTATTTGAGACAAAAATAATTGAATCTCTAGAATCTTGAATCGTGATGCGGCAAGTAATATACCGATTGGTAGCCCAGAGTCTTAGCTTTGGTTTAAGCTATTACTCACTCTTCTAGAATGTTCCAGAAAAAAAAAGTTATGGTGAAAATGGCGAGCGGGGGGATTATTACCGGGGGGATTTTTACCTAGACTCTTACTAATTTACCCTTTACTTTATTTTTCGCGCGCATTTTTGAAGATATTGGAAACTTATATTGGAGGGAAACTTCTATTAGACTTGGGCTTCCAGAATCTTGTCAAGAATTGACAAAATTGCGTGTTCACAATTTTAAGAATTTTTCGTTTTTCAATTATTATTCATAACTATTTTTCGGCATTGTGTTCCAACAAACTCCACTGTGTATATAACTTTCGAAAATTCCAGAAAAAGTGATATGTGCGAAGTCTGCAACGCATCAGTAAAGTTCATGGACGATTTCGGCGCTTATGTTTATATTCGGGATCTACCTGGAAGTGCTGTTTGCAAACTGAACAAAGAAGAAGAAAAGAAGCCGATTTCTTCGGCTCAGTTTTACTATGCCTCGAGCTATTGTATCTATTTTATTGTCCTTGCATTACTTGTTCATTCAATAACGGTGTGACTTGCAACTTTTGTCATATACTTAACAACTTATTGGCACTATTATTAATAAACCGTTTGGATTATTAGAAACTTATGTTTTGAAAAAAATTTCTAAAGAAAGCCCTATTTTCGAAGGATGTTATACCCAAGAAACTGATATCGAAGTAACCTTTTCCACATAATCTGGGTAGATGATAATCCGGAGGGACTGTCCAAAGCCTAGCGAGATTTTCGAAAAATGACCCACAAATTGTGGATTGAAAGTATTCTAACTGTGAGCAAGAAAACGAAGAAATATTATTAGGTCGCCTATGTTATAAAGGAAAGAGACAAGAAAAAGAAAATTGAAAATGGATCATAGTCACTCGCTTCTGAACTAATCATTCCATGTTTCCGCAGGGTGATTCACCGTGTTCAAATTTTTAATAAGCAGTTTCATAGATCGGGAACATTTCTTTTGAGTAAAACGAAGACAAAATAGCGAAACAACGCGCGTAACGGTTGTTCAAAGATAGAACCGACTTCGCTCACGCCGCAGGCGGCTTTGCTCTTGTTCTAAGGTATGCATCAGGTCGAAGAGTGTAGGTCATTTCGCCACCAATGCCGTTTTTGGAACTGTTTTCAAGGACATTCTAGAACGATAAGTATTTGCATAAACAAAATTTGAGACTCAAAATTGTGTGCTTGAGTTCCTTTATCCACTCTAACCTGTTTCGCAGGATGGAGGGTTCACCCTTTTTCTGAGATCAGTTCTTACAGCGGCGCACATTTATATTTTACATCGTATCGTAATCTCGACCATTTCAAGTTGAGATACATTACACATTTTTCGAAGCTTTAAATCTTTCAAGGAAATCTTACAACTGTCATTTTTTCCGTTCTTAGCCGCTCAACTCTCTGAAATTGCCGCTTAACACCGATTTCTCGAAAAATTTAATTGAAGAACTATAGAAATGGCTTACTGAAGCATGGCATAATTCCTATGTGTTCTGATCCTGTAAAAGATGCTCGGAAATTATAATGCATAATTTAGCGTTCTCTTAAAAATGCTAAGGGCTCTCTACATATTCATCAATCGGTCTGTTCATCAACCAGTAAAATTTTGCATAAAATGAGGGAGTTTGGTCTAGATTTTTTGTACCCGGGGGTTTGAGGTCGGTTTCATGTTCTGTTCATTTTCTGATATTATCTGATTTCGTATCAGAAAATTTTTAGCGCAAATTCAAAAATGTGTTAATAAAAATTTTGACATGAAAAGATTATTTAATACAAAAATCCCCCATTTATCCGGACATCGCTGATCCGGACAAAAATCGCCCGATCGATCCGGATAAGCTGTGACTGTACTACCAAAATCCGTTTATAATATGAGTTTTACTTCCCGCTTTTAGCTTCCACTCCCGATAATTATGCAGATTAGTTTTTGGGGAAGGTAATCATAAAGTTAATCATAAAGAAAAACACAAGATAGAACATATGTATTCAAAATATCGCAACATTTTTCTCCACAGTTATGCATATCTTAGTTGTCAGCTATTTTTTACAAACACCTGTTGCATAACAAAATAGCCCAGGTATTTTTGACTGAACACCTGTTCTTCCACGCATGATCTTACAGATACAACCTTTATTGTTTGGGTTATTTTTGCGATAGTTCGGCAGACATTGCAGAACCGGGGAAGTACTGAATTACCTGTAATTTAACATCTCCTCAAATTTAACCCCCTGAGGGTACATTGAAAAATTTAAGGCTTTGGTACATCCAGAGAATTTTTACCCGATTTAATAATCACGTGTTTCACTAAATTTAAGTTGATACAACAACATTACCATGTGTATATTTGAGTCATTTGAAATTAATAGAAAATATTTGGTTGTTCAAAATGGAATAACTAAGAAAGCTCGTATAACCTGGCTTCAGATTTTACAGCTATTTTTACCTGTGTAGAGTTATTTGGGGAAGTTCGATGCGCTGGTTAGTCTAGAATAACAAAGAAAGCTCGTATAATCTGAACACGTTCTTTGAAGCCTTTATACCACATAGCATACTACTACTTGGCATAACATTGCGCATTGATATTATGTTACAGGTCCAGAAAATTTCTTGTTTCGCAATGTTTAGTCCACTAATTGAGCAAATTTATACAGGCCCGTATCCAGCGGTTGTGTCCCCCTCCCCAAAAATTCGGAAGGTCCGTAAAAAACGGGTCTCCGCCCGTTTTGTATAATCACCTATTTTCAATATTTCATTATTACTCGTTCTTTGAAGCCGTCATACTACACAACACACCGCATACTAGTCCACTAATTGAAAGATTTATACACTGTGCCCAGACACTACATCATTACAAATTCCCGTCCGTTTTCCACTCGTTATTCAGAGTAAGAGTCAGACAACAACTGATGTTTGATTTTATTCTATTTTATGTTGCGGCTAATCAGCGAAATTCTCTTATAAGCCGGCAAAATCGTCTAGATGAAAGAAGAAAGAAAAAAGTTCCATGTTTGATTAGCCCTAATTGAATAAATCCTATTATTGATGAAAAAATCGACATAGAAATACATATTATATTTGATTCCTAATTAGATTTTAAGCGTGTTGGCTGTTTAGACATCTTTGGTTCTAATGATTTTGTATTTAACCTAGGGCTGTGCAATCCTAACCTTTGCTAACCGCCCCAATGCTAACCCCAATCCTAACCTTTGAAATAGAAGGGAGGTTAGCATGCTAACCCAGAAGGTTAGCATGCTAACCCACTCCGGATTAATTCAGAGGAAAGTCGGTTATTTCCCACTATCTAATCGTGTCTCTCTTTCTCTGGCACCTAACTCAGAATGCGGCCAATAAAGAGCTAGTGTGCGGCGCCCCAATAAAACGCTCTCTTTGTCTCACGTCTCTTGTGTCTCCTCTTCGTTTCTAGTTATTGCACAAACAATGTGGGTTAGCATGCTAACCTTCTGGGTTAGCATGCTAACCTCCGTTTTCATGGGTTAGCAAAGGTTAGGAAAGGTTAGCATTGCACAGCCTAATTGAACCAGTAGTGCGCCTCGGATCTCGTTCGTTAACTGTTTAGACACCTTTACTTATAGTTTGAAAATAGTCGCACCCCGGTTAGGTTTACATATCGATAAATATATACCTATTTTCTCTAATTGAGCCCCGGTGGTAATTGTTTCAATACCCTCTAGCGGGGGGTTTATTTTAGGGGCGACTCAATTATAGGGGCTCAATTAGAGGAAACGGTAAATGGATTTGACCTATGAAGGAAGAAGAAAGGAAAAAGTTCCATGTTTGGTTAGCCCTAATCCCCGGTTAGGTTTACACCTCGAAAAACGCAACATTGGTGCCAGGTCTTTCGCTAGATCATCTTAACTTTCCAGACATGTGCGCAAATACTTTTGTTCACCTTTGTACAATTTCATTCCCAAGGGCGCTACAGGTAAGGGTGGAGAATGAGAGGTACTCTCGGGATTCAAAGAATCAAGTCACTCAATGTCTGTCGTCCCTCGAGCCTAAGAAACTGTTAAAATTGCGTTTTTATCCCGTTTTTTATCTGTTTTCAGTGCGAGGAGATGCAATATAATCGGAGCCCGTCCTCCCATTTTGCTGTATTGTTGTCCCTTTTCGAGCATTTTTCCATTTTTTGATTTGACCGCTCAACACTCATCTTTTCTTTGAGAATGGTTCACTTCAGTGTATGCAACTTGGCGTTCTCATATGCACCAATTGTTCTTTACTCTTTCTTCGTCAAGAAAGCTATATAACCTCAGCTGTCTCTCGATTCATTAGGAAATTGGATTTTTGCATGCTCTTTGGCTTTTGAAGCAGGTGAAAATATTTTAGGCATGTGAATGTTTCCATCAAAAAACGACAGTAATCATTGCAGTACTCTTGAGCAACCTTATTTAATCCTTATATCTTTAATCTTTATATTTAGAGTTCCTGCCATTTAGAGTCTGCTACTAGAATCGAATCAGGACACAAAATTAACTAATTTTTTTCTCACCAAAATTCAGACACCGCAAAATATAATCTTACAAACAAAACAGAGGCAAATCAAAGGCAATGCAAGTGAAAGCATAGTAAAAACTGTCCAAACGGCAGTAAAGTCCAGCGCTGTGCAAAAACACACATTGATACACCTTTTTGAGTTGTATCATGATTAGAGACCGGAAAAATACTTTTTTATTTCGATTTTAATTAATTAAAATATTTACAAAAAATCGCAAAATATTAAAAAATAATTTCCTTATGGACCGATGCTCAAAAGTTTAGCGCGGTTGAAAGACAACAACGCAACATTTCGTGCGCAGACATTGGGTAATTAAACCGGCACACAGAGACATTCTCTGCGCTCTAACACACGGTGGGACAAATTGCCGCAAAAACGGCATTAACTCAGGAATCCCCTTTTTTCGTGGAATTTGGCCGAGATTTTTGGGATATAGGGGTTTTCGGACACGGGGAATCCGAATTTGACCTTATTTTTAGACTGTTTATAGACAAATTTAGACTAAAACTTAGACGAGAACCAATTTTTGTGCAAAAAAAACATGAAATACATCATATATGGCTAATTTTTTGCGGGGAATTCAAATTTTTGGTTATTTTTAGACTTTTTATAGACAAATTTAGACCAAATTTAGATTTTTTGCTTTTTTCAATGCAGCACATGATTTAAGGTCAAATTTTCGACGGGAATTCAAATTTTTGGTTATTTTTAGACTAAATATAGACAAATTTAGACAAAATTTAGATTTTTCGATTTTTCTTTTATTCCATTTCAAAGCCATCCACAACAATTTTGTCAACATTTAAATCATGCAAAGAGTTATTCAGACAGTTCATTTTGAAAATTTTGCTGATAATTTTCTCTTGTGAACGTAGAGAAGATATTTGTCGTTCTTGCATATTGATTTGATGATGTAATGATTCAATTGCTTGTTCTGATAAAAATCCCCAGAATCCATGATGCTCGATAAATTGCGGTACGTGCACAATTAAGGCGTGTAGTTTTGGAGTGAAATTGAACTGATTTGGTAGTTTTTCTATCCAGGAGCGATAATTGTTGATATGCAGTGACAGGAAAGTTCGCTGTTTACAATTTACAGCGTATTAAAAGCTGACAAAACTGTCTATTTCACGGGAACTTTCACTGGAAATCATATTCGAAACTTAATCACAGGCGATGGTCCAACGCTCTTAGCTAGCCTTGTGCAAAAGAATTCTAATTTGCGATATTTGATGTTCCATTTACTACAAACTCTTGGTTATATACAGAGTTTAAGTTCTGCCAATTTTTTAAATGCTCAACAGCGTTGTTGAGCATTTATCGAGCGTACCGCAATTTATCGAGCATCATGGATTCTGGGGATTTTTATCAGAACAAGCAATTGAATCATTACATCATCAAATCAATATGCAAGAACGACAAATATCTTCTCTACGTTCACAAGAGAAAATTATCAGCAAAATTTTCAAAATGAACTGTCTGAATAACTCTTTGCATGATTTAAATGTTGACAAAATTGTTGTGGATGGCTTTGAAATGGAATAAAAGAAAAATCGAAAAATCTAAATTTTGTCTAAATTTGTCTATATTTAGTCTAAAAATAACCAAAAATTTGAATTCCCGTCGAAAATTTGACCTTAAATCATGTGCTGCATTGAAAAAAGCAAAAAATCTAAATTTGGTCTAAATTTGTCTATAAAAAGTCTAAAAATAACCAAAAATTTGAATTCCCCGCAAAAAATTAGCCATATATGATGTATTTCATGTTTTTTTTTGCACAAAAATTGGTTCTCGTCTAAGTTTTAGTCTAAATTTGTCTATAAACAGTCTAAAAATAAGGTCAAATTCGGATTCCCCGTGTCCGAAAACCCCTATATCCCAAAAATCTCGGCCAAATTCCACGAAAAAAGGGGATTCCTGAGTTAATGCCGTTTTTGCGGCAATTTGTCCCACCGTGAACATGCTGCGTCTGTGGTGCCGCGTCTTTCCGTGGTGCCGCACATTAGCCCTCTTTTGACCCAGTCTCAACATATAAGGCCGAAATGGGTACTTAAACCGAAAAATGCTCAATTGAATTGTCGCCTTCTTTATTACTTGTTTGCACTTCCCAATGGGCTGGCATAGTACAGTCAAACAGGTCTTCTAGTGCACCTCACGCCTTGGGTTCTCTTGGCCTGTACTGTAAATCAGGCTTCCATTATATTTCGTCATTTTCATTTCACCGTCTGCATCACACTATTTCCTTTTGTCTGACAAAAGAAGGCGAGGTAGACAAAACAACGCGTTGTTCCCTCGCTCTGAAACTATTGGGGCGTTTCAAAAGTAACCGGACTGCCTAGTCAGACACAATCCTATTCATCGATTGAGCTAACTCACGTTTCACGTGGGTAAGTCCCAATTCCGATATTGCTAATCCCCTCTAAAATACGATTCTAGAGGGGGTTACCAATATCAGATTTTTGCTAGCCCCCTTCTAAACCCCTCTTCTGAATAAATAATTTTCAAATTTCGCGCCAATTTGCGGCTTGTGTCTGACTTGGCAGTCCGGTTTCTTTTGAAACGCCCTAATAACAATGGATGTTTTTCTCTAAGACGAATCAAGTACAAAAAACATCCATTGTTAGTTTCAGAGCGAGGGAACAACGCGTTGTTTTGTCTACCTCGCCTTCTTTTGACAGACAAAAGGAAATAGTGTGATACAGACTGTGACATGACAATGACGAAATATAATGGAACCTGATTTAGAGTGCAGGCCAAGAGAACCCAAGGCGTGAGGTGCACTATAAATCCTGTTTGACTGTAAAAGTGCACTAAACTTTTGGGCATTGGTCCATAATTGTCCATTTTTAGGTATTTTTATACTCTAATTGTGCTTTTCAGCCTTTATTGTTACTTTAGACTATATTAAAAGTTAAAAAGTCAACAAGATATAATAAGTTTTGGAAAAAATTGGCAAAATTTGACAAAATTTCTCGGTAAGTTTTTTCCGCCAAAAATTGGTGCTTGTGTGATATCGAGGGGCGGATGTAATACAAGAGGATATTATAAGGGGATGTTTACTGAGTAACCCCCTAAAATAAATTTTTTTGTCATTGTTTAACATTAAAAAAATTCCTGATGTAAAAATAGGAGTAAAACTATACTCCAATCCCCGCCCGATTATTTTTCCCACCCCATATTACACCCCATCCGGATATCACACAAGTACCAAAACATTTGCCTAAAAATCACAAAATTTGCCGAAAATATTTACTGAAATCCCAAAATATGGAAAATATTTTTAAATAATAACACATTTTTTAAATATTTTAGTTCAAAAAGTCCAAATATATTTTTATTTGAAAGATGTTTTTGCGGTCTTTAATCATGATACACAGGATACCGTAACTGTGTATCAATGGTACACTTCTTTGGTTTAAAAACCCAAGTTTGCAAAGCAAATGGTGTTTTCTCTGACAGTCTAACGCTTTACTGGTGCTCTATGATTGTGTGGGTCACACACTATTTCCTTTAACAACATGGGTATTTAAGGCGAGGAAGTGTAAATCAATGTTTGCAACTTCCTCCGAGAGGAAGTTCCTCCGTAGCTTCATCCGGAGGAAGAAGAGGAACCTCACTCAAGTTCCTCCGACCAGTATATGGTTTAAAACGTCCATAACCGAAACCTGGACATTACTTATGCATGAATTAGTCATTTTTGTTCCAACATCACTTCCTCCGACCCCAGAGGAACTTTGGTGCGAGGAGGAAGTTGGAGGAACTTCCTCCAACTTCTGAATTTAAGTTTGAACATGAGTTAAAGCTCACACTTAAATAACAGCAGCAACAACAACAACAAAAAACAACTACAACAACAACAACTCACACTTATATACTACATGGTTATATATACTACATGTTCCAGAACATCTTTGTATTCGTTTGTATTTAATCCGGTCCAAAAGTGGTTGATAGCTTAAAAGTTGACTTTGTCTTAGATCTTTCAGATGCTAAAGAGACCTCATCCAAAAGCCACGAATTACATGGTTAGCAACGCTGAATACACCTCACTTTTCAAGAAAATTTTCGGTAGATATCCAGTAGAGCACCTTCCTTACACAGAATTTTGTGGCGGACCTGAATGTGGCCTTAGTTTGATCACCTTACCTGTGAAAGGTTTCTGGATACCAGCCTGGATTCGGATCAATTGAATATGTTCTTGACACTTAAAGCTTATCTTTATTTTCAGGATTGCTACGAATGTCTGAGATTGTCATTGACGATACTTTCTTCATTATTCAGTATATAAAGGGTATTTGCATAATTTTATTTGCCGCTATTGCTTTAATATTATACTTTTGTATTTTGTTTGTTTTTATATTTCGACGGAAAGCCAATATAAGGGTCAAAAATTTATCAAGGTATGAATTAATTCTGGGAAAAATTTTGGTTTCTGTTTGTCTGTCATCATGATTTCACGTGGAACGCACACCAAATCGTTTCCTCTCAGACCACGCTGAATCCAACTCCGGGATCAGATTTGAACTTTGATCTTTGATTTTTGAACTTTTTCCTTTAAAATATGGCAAAATCTCAATTTTAAAGGAAAAGTTCCAAAATCAAGGATCAAAGTTCAAATCTGATCCCGGATTTGGATTCAGCGTGGTCGATTTACCCTTAAGAGGTTCCATCATATTGTCTCGAAATGACTTCAAAAGCCTATTGTCCACTGCTTTAACACCCCGCGAAATCAAACGCCTATACTCACCGAATTTGGCTTATAGTAAACGACTCCAAAAAAAATTTTTCGGCTATTTTGGTGGTCAGGTTTCCCCTCCTTATCGAGTACTAAATCTCTGTATCAGTGGTTTTTAAAACTTGCTCAGCTCTAAGTACATTACAAGGGTTATTATTAACCCCGTTATGAAAGCGTTATTAGTAACCCAAGACATTTACAGGTGCATGATCGTTTTTGTCGCTTACAATGCCATCGGCATGCTGGTTTTGATCAGTTGGCGTATAATTACTGACTTTGAGATTTCTAAGTTTTTTGGTATAACGTTTGGCTTTGTATACAATTGGTCTATGATGTGTTATTTCATTGTAACGGGAACATTGCCTCTGGTCAATTTCTTTTTGGCACTGGAACGGTGTTTGATCATTCAACTTGTGAATGGGTTTACGAAGAGAAAGAAGAATGTGCTTTTTGTTGCCAATTTGATAGGTAGTCCAGGTAAACATTTTATTTGAGGACGAAAAACGATAAATTACCTGTTCCCATAGGTATGGGATTGAGGGACGAAGCTCGAGTCTGGGGACTTTTTTGTATAGATAATAAAATCACTTTAAAACTGCTAAAATATTCTCTACAAATTAAAAAAGTTCTTCAAGAAACGAAAAAATGTCATTTTTCGCAAAAATTTGCAAAAAACAAAAATGTGGTTTTGTTTTTATTAATTTTGATAAATGTACCCCCTAAGTGACAAAAAATGTACTCCTGTATTAAATATTAATTAAAACTAATAAAAAGTGGAAAAATATACAATTAATGTACATAAAATATCGAAAGACATCAAAAAATGACTTATACACGATATTCTCTAAATTAACCCCATGGGGTTAATTTAAAGAAAATACGGTACTGATTCAGGTGTCTCATTGATTATTTATCTCTATGATCCTGGTCATGTGGGCCATATAATGTGGTGGTTTAAAATGGCTGTGGGATTTCTGAACACATTTGTCTGTATTTTCCTGATGTGGAAAATTAGAACCAAAACTGCTAGTGTGGTAAGTTGTCTAAAGCTTTCCATTGCTACCTGGCGAGAAAGTTAGGAAAAATTTCGATTTCGATCGAATTTCGATAAAAATTTCGGCGAATTTCGAAATAACGAAATCAAATTACGATTTCGAAAATGAAAATGAAAATTTCCGACCTCTAGTTAAAAGTCCGTATATGACATAAATGAGAAATTTAAAAGTATTTCTATACTTTTTTGAGTCCGTTATTAAGTGCGGCTCGTAAATAGCTGCCGTCACAAATGACCGTGGTTAGACTGTACTGTGAAAATTGAATTTTTGCTACAATATAAACTTTACAGAATGACTCCATCGTCCGAAAAACGGCTCTATTCGAACTGTGTCTGGAGTTTTTGCCGAATCTCATTTCGTTTCTCGTCTATAAAGATTTGGTACATCTTTCTCTCTTTCACAAACATTTGGCCATAACTCGGCTATTTCCTAGCGAAATGACCGAAGTAAGGTGCCAATCGATGCCTTAGTGTTTCCCGGATAATTGAGAAATTTATTTAGGTCTAAGTAAATGGACCCTAAGGAAGTGTCTAAGCCATAAATAGGTCAGATTATTTGCTATTTTTACCATAAAAAGTTCAAAATTTAAAAACTACATTTTTTAACTGGGGTGGGACTGACATTTTTTGCCTGTAAAAATGGCAGTTCCCTCACGCCATAGGATGGAGTGCGGAACTAAAAATTCTAACTTGAAAACTTCAATACTACCTCAGTTTTACCACGATGTTGCAAATATTTGAATTTTAGTTTGAACTTGGCAACCTTGCTCCGTATACAGCATTACAGATTGCGTCACAGTGCCTCAATTCGGCAATTTGTGGGATCATTTACTACAAGTCTCTGTGCGGTAAACAGAGAATTCATCCGGCCAGAGTAATTCTTCCTTGGCTTGCGCAAGTGCAAGTGCAAAGGAGAAGAGTACCTCCAAATATATCTAGTGCACCAAACCATAGTAGCATACGTCTGACCAATTCAATGTGACCAATTATCGTATACCGTAAATCCTCCATTAAGTCCCCCAATTTAGTCCGCCCCACTTAAGTCCCCCTCAATTAAGTCCGCCCTTCAAATAAGTCCCGTTTAGAACCTGACGAAACAATAAGTCCCCCGGGGATTTATTGGAGGATTTACGGTTCAAGTTTCAGGATTAATATATTGACGCAATAAAGTTAATGAACAAGACATTCTAGAGCGCTTAAAGATCTCTAAAGGTCGACTAAAGTACAGAGTGAGGCATAATAACATAACATCGTATGGGGAAATAACTTTTTGACAAAACACCCACATTCGACTCTACTGGAGTATACCCCACCCAAAAATCGATTTTCGAAAATTTTCGGGAAACCACCTAAATAGGGGTAATTCGATGCCCTGATCACGGGCCCGTGATCAGGGCATCGAAGGCATATGATATAAGCCAGAGCTATGGGAAACAGTTATTCAAAGATAACGCGTGAGAGAGTGCGATATGGTCTGAAAAATCCAAAATTTCCATTGTCAACGCGCAAGAAATTGGTGACTTAAAACCGCTCTACCAAATTTTCAGCCAGTCTGCAGCCGACCGCTTCCAGAAAATTGACTATAGTTGATGCGCAGCTTTAGTCATCCTGTGTTTTTGGCATAATTTGTTTTTAGTCCGGAAAATTATGAATTCTCAAAAAGTTTTACTGAATGACGTTTAAGGTGCGAAAGCGTATTTATCTATCGAAAACGATTGTATCGAAAACAATACTATGCAAAAAATAATTGTCTTGCGTCATCATTAATTGTTTATTGGTTTTTATGGCGACTATTATTTCTATGGCGGAAATTCAAATGGGGGTGTGAATGATGATTGTGTTTGGAAGGGTATTGTTCTCAATGTTTCATTACGGATACCTTTTCGTAGGATAGTCGTTCTATTTTTGTAGTAGATACACATCTGTTATTGAGCCAATATTGTATTTGTTTTCCTTAAAGTGAATCATCTTGGAACATTTGTCCCCAATATTTTCAAAAAACACAAACAAATATAGCATAAATTATAACATAAACAAAAACAATGCAACAATTCTAATCAGCGCAAGGCAAAGCTGTAAAGTAACATAACGGATTTCTACTTCTTGGCCGCTTTGTTGTCCTTTTAACAATCGGAATCTCAGTCGTTGTTGCTAGTGTTGTACTTTGAATCTGATCCTCAACTATAGTGGATAGCACGGCTTTGGTGTGCGAATGCCTGGGGTGTTTCCGAGAGTGCCTCGGGCGGTGTTTCCGTGCCTTGGGCTTCGCACTGGAAATCAGGGCAGGCTCTAGAGATTTTGTGATCCTGTATGAGACTGTAACCTGACCGGATTTTGTGGATAGCCAGTATCTTTCTGGATTCCTCGCCGTTAGCAAATTATTCCAGACCGACGGAGGAAGAGCGGTCCAATCCCAATCTTCATTCGAAGGATTTTCCTTGACTTTCACTGATTTTCTCTGTTTTGATTTAAATTTTTGCCGCGAGTCTCCAGGATTTGCGGCTCGGATGCGTCGCTTATGCCCCAGGTAAAGAGTGATTTGGGCAAATACGGTAGGAAGTTGGGAATCGTAAGGCTTGGTGGGAAGGCTTCGCCGGGCCTGGTCAGGAGGAGCAGGTGAATCGTGGCGAGAATAAGGACGTATGAAGGATACAGAGTAGCGGGATTCATTACGAGCGTTTCTAAAATTTGGATATTAGTTAAATTATAAAGGCTAAGAATTGGGATAAATGCCACCAAATGTTTCCGATTTGGACAAGTAAAATAATACTAGATCCAAAAGTGTTTGAGACCGATTCTGCAAACGATCCGGGACGAATTCAAAATAAATGCTTCAGACACGTCTCCGAACATTGTTTATATAAGCCATCGAATTGTTTATGGGAACAGGAAATGGGCGGAGCTAACATTTTGGCGCTTCTATGGAAGTGCGGGCCCCAAAATCAATAGGGTCCCCCTATTGATATTAGGTTAAGGTAAGTAGGTAAATATTTGAATAGGTTTCATGATTGTCATGTGTGTTCATTGTGAATGATTCAAACATTGAATTGGTAAACAATTATTTTTCAGGAAAAGTATAAAAAGTACCGTCGCGGAACATAAAAATCTATGAAATCTAAATTTATGAAATGATGATTTTTTGTTTCCTTTTTGAAGTATCTGCTGGTGATTTTTCGCACATAGGGGTTTTCGGGTGCGCTGATTCCGAATCTGTAATCAGATTTTGGCGGAAATTTGAAATTTTAGCGTATTTTTGGCATTCTGTAAAAACAGTCATTTTTGTCAAAAATGACATTTTTCGAGGTGTCATTGAAAAACTGATTGCAAATTTAGAATCAGCGCAAAAAGTTACTCTAGAAATGCTATTTGGGGTAAAAAATTAACTGGATTTCCTAAAATTGACTTTTTTTTAGCATCCCCCGGTCAAAAAATTGATTTTTTGATAATTCATATAATTTTTTACCCCAAATAGCGTTTCTAGGGTAACTTTTTGCGCTAATTCCAAATTTGCAATCAGTTCTTCAATATCACCTCAAAAAACGTCATTTTTGACAAAAATGACTGTTTTAACAGAATGCCATAAATACGCCAAAATTTCAAATTTCCGCCAAAATCTGATTACATATTCGGAATCAGCGCATCCGAAAACCCCTATGTGCGAAAAATCACCAGCAGATACCTCAAAAAATAAACAAAAAATCATCATTACGTAAATTTTTATGTTCATGAAAAAATTTTTTTTCTAAAAATGCATTTTTTGCACTTTATAAAAAAGACGGTATGATATGTTTCGTGTCAGAAAAATCCTTAAAGTGTCTAGTTTATGGTGAAAAAAATCAGTTCAACATGATAGTAAAAATGTTTCAAAAATCGAAAACAAAGTACGTTCTATAAAATTGGGACACCCTGTAAATTGTTACTGCACACCTGAAAGGTAAGTACTGGGATAAATTAGTGTTTTCTGAGGTTTTTTTGCAAAAGAGTTGTCTGGTTTGCTTTGCAAGCCAATAATTTGGTTATCCAACTGCCCGTTTGGTTATCGAAGTGTGTGTATTTGAGGAGATAGAGTAGAAACTTTGCTTCAAACAAAATTTTCTAAAAATGTTTCTTATATGTTGCATTTTTTAGTGAATTCTTGACCGCTAAACCAAACAGCATCATTAGCCTACTCATTATTATTACCCTATTATCCAATACCACAAATTCAATTGCATTCGTGAGACTATTCTGAGATTAGTTGATACCGGACTCACGCTTTATTACCTTTAACTGTTTTCTTGTTACATTCCCACTGCCAATAAAAAAATTAACAATGTGATTGAATAAAAGCGCGGCGCAATTCAGAAAAAAGTTCATTCTTGAAAATGCTTAGTCATATTTCCCGTTTGCATCCAAAACACTTTTGAAGAATTTGTACTTCCGCTATGTCCATTCAAGGTATGATATGTATGGCCTTGGCAAAAATAACTGTAAATGTTCTCAGGGCTCATATCTAGGCTGCAAGCCATTTCCGCCAATGTGTTGAAAAGTCTTGAAAGATTCCCTGAGTAAAAAATTATAATAGAGTTCAGTTTTGGAATTGGATAAAGGATATTTTATGGCAAATTGCATGTTCTCTAGCATTCAGTACCCAGAAAAAAATTTCCGGGGGGCGGTTGTGAAGCGAAAAAATGCATTCTTAAGGTGGATTTTTCAATTTTATCGAAAATTTTGAAAACCATAGGGGACCCTATGGTTTTTTTAGATTCCGAATTTCGGGGCAAGGAGGGCCTTCTCGCATTGCGCGTGGTCGGTTTACACGTACAATTTTGTCTGTCGTAACGCTTATGCGGTCCCGGAATTTGTTTCCGGTCTTGAGTTATTATACAAACCTGAGCAATACAAGACTGCATTGGCTTTCGCCACGATATGGTTTTCGATGGCCCGATATCCTGAAAATTCTGGATTCTCTCACGGTCATAGCTCGCGTGGCGGGCAAGGCCCGCGCGAGTGAGGTATCATTCGAAAGAGAAAGTTTTTAGCCCAGTTTTCAGTGGCCTAGTTAAATTTTTATTTTTGTCTCAATTTTAAATTCTTTCTTATATGATGAAATTTCTATATTGTATTAGAATTTAGTTATGGGTATCGTTTTTCCCTGATTTACGCTTTATAAATTTTCATTATAAATTTTTTATTGTATGTAGAAATGAGATACAAATACTTCATGAACTTTCTGTGAAAACTAAAACGCAAGAAAACGTAAAATTATGTCTTTCAAATTCCAAGAATATATAGTTTGTATTTCAAAAAGTGTGCAAAATTTTGTACTTCCGGCATGGTGGGGAAATTCGGCAAAATCAACGGAAGGCTTAGCCGAGGTTTAAACAATATTTTACAAATACCAGGATTTTAACGAAAATCGAAAAAAGCTGATTGTACCAATGGATAGAGCTTAAAAAGTTGGTATATAGTGGAATGATCGGATTTTGCATGTACTCGGGAGGTGCCTGAGGTGCTACATCGGTTCCAGCTGGCCGTCAAATTTCTGTCTGGATAACTTTTAAGGACATTGTCCACAAAGCTTAAGTTTTGGCCCTCAGAATGACTTTCTGAGTTTTTTTTTCAAAAAACGCAAATGGTCGAAAATCACTAATTTCTCAGGCAAAATAGCGCCAATTCAAACCATATTGTTGGATTTATAATGTTTTTGCAGGTTTTAGTTCGGGATTTATCTCTGTTTTTGTTATTTATGTGTTCCTCAGTCATTGTATTTTATTTGTACAAATTTTCTGAACAAAACTGAGATACATAGAAGACAATTTGATAGTAAAACTAACAGAAGAGAACCAAAATTGCGTGTATAGTAAGCTGACAAGGAAAACTCACCGATAGCGGAAAACATGATGGATAGGAATTTACCCCATCTTGTGGGCATTCGAACGGTACTTTGTGCTTGTGTACAAGCACAAGCACGCGCTTTTTTTCCCATACTTTACGACAAAAAAAGTTAGCATGATACGGAAAATTGGAATTTTACATGGAAAATGCGAAATTTGTTCAATTTGGAATAATTGTAAATCTGTGCCAAAAAAATACTTCTGTGACATCAAACACTCATGCGATTTAGCACGCAAATGAGACTTATCAGTAAATTAGCACTATTAGAAGCGAATCCTCAACGATTATAACGTAGTCAATAATTGCTATGCAAAAAACGGACATTCTATCTTGATTAGTTTACAAAACAAGAGAACCCGCCGATTCTCGGCGGATTACCGCCTCGAATCGGCGGGTTCTCTTGTTTTTTTCCGCGGTTAGCGTGCATCCGCGGCGCTTCGCGCACCACTTGCCATTTTGTCAGAGAGACTCGCGGCCTTCGGCCGCTCGAACGGGGTTCTGATTTTTCAAAAAATTTCGAAAAAAAATTTTGAGAAAAAATTTTTTTCCGTACCCCGATAATTTTTTCGACCCCGGATTCGGATTCAGCACCCCAAAAAACCCCCGGGTGCAAAAAATTAGCTCCCCAGATGTTTTGGTTCAAAATGGCCATTTTTGGCAAAAAATGACACTTTTTGGCCAAAAAAAGCCACTTTTTGAGATCGCCCGAAAAAAATTTTTGCAGATTCGTTCTTAGAATTCTCAGGGGAGCATTTTGAGCTATCATGCGTCCCTGTATCGAGGGAACTCGAAAAGTTCCAAAAGGAACCCCCCCCCCCTCTATCCTGCGAAATAGGTTAGAGTGGATTACAAGTTTTTAAGCTTTTTAGCCTTAGCCTTATTTCTCTTTAAACGTCGAACGGAAAAACTGGATCTTCTGCCTCTTCACATGTGGCAGAAGACATGTGAATATTTTACATTAGATAATGTTTCATTTATTGTTCTGAAGAAAGCCAATTTGGAATTATTATCGAGAACAAAATCAGAATCATTCGCCCAAAGTTACTGCAAATTATAGTAATGCGATTTGGAACGCAAATAGACTTATCAGTAAATTAGCACTACACTTAGAAACGAATCAAACTAGATTTACTTTAAGTAGACATACTACATTTTTTACGTTTTAACGTTATGTCAAAATTGGATTGTCACAAAATTGGATCACAATCCCAACTTCATTAATCGTTCAAGATTTTTCAGTAGTTCTTCTGAGGAAAGCAAATTTGGCATTATTATCATTCGCCCAAAGTTACTGCAAATTATAGTCAGAATTGTTTTTCAAAATATAACAAAAAGAATCATTTCCGCTGCGCTTTACGCAGTTAAGCTCTAATGGCTTGTACAATTTTTGATAACATGTCGCCTTTTATAACACGCGATGCTGTTTATTTGCACTCTTATTTTTGTATTTAAGAATATAAATGTCTGGGTATAATACTCTATACCCAGATCCCGATGAGACGCAGATCTCGATGAGATAGGCTTTAAAAATGAGGTGTCGAAAATTTTCGGGGATTAGGAGGAAGCAATCACGAATTTCGGAAAAATATAAGGAAAATTGGGCAAGCACCCCAAAGAATGAAAATTTTCTTATGTTCAACACCCTCGAAATTTTTCCCTAGTCGCATGTGTGACCCATGCCATGATTTCTTGTCATAATGTCTACTAACGTTCTGTTTTGCTCAGAAACAAGTCAACGGAACAATATGAATAACAAAATGCTCATGCTGGTCTTACAACAGTTGTCACACAAGTGAAGGGAAGATAACCTTTCAAGAACTTCAACTTTCAAGACAAAACAAGTTTTACGCTAATGACTTGTACAAATTTGGTCACGTCACAATTTCACGTCAAATGTCAATTCTCATTATTGCTATAGTGATCCTGCATTTACTTTAAGAAGACAGACTATACTGAAGTCAGAGACTACATTTTTTACGTTTTAACGTTATCTCAAAATTGGATTTTCAGATAGATCACAATTCCAATGTCATTCATCATTCAAGATTTTTCAGTTTTTGTTTCTGAGGAAAGCCACTTTGTCATGATTATCGAGAACAAAATCAGAATCATTCGTCCAAAGTTACTGCAAATTAATGAGCTAATGAGACATATCAGTAAATTTGACTTAGAAACGAACCCAAACTACATTCACTTTAAGAAATCAGAGACTTCATTTTTACGTTTTAACGTTATCTTAAAATTGCATTTTCAGATAGGTGACAATTGATTCTTTCTCCGAAAAAGCAATCAACGTAAAAATGTAGTCTGTGTCTTTCGCGGTATTTGTGATCCTATATAAATATGTGAAATTTTCATCCTTCCACGAATATCCAGAATGTTATATAGTCAACCCTGGGTTAAGTTGCACCCTGATTTAAGTTACGCTTTTTCTCTATCCCCTTTAAAATTCCCTGAGTTAAGCGCATGAAGGAGCTCCTCCTTTATGTAGGTGCTGCTCCAGATGAGTCATAGTCAGTCCAGTGTCTAATCCGTCTGACTGCTAGAAAACCCTTGTTAGTTGCAGAGTTAAGTTGCACCCTCATTTAAGTTGCACCCTGAGGTCGTCGCATGATACTTTTTCCGTGCAAAAAGTACTTTTTTTTCGTGCAAAAAGTCAAAATGCTAAATAGTACTTTTTTTCGTGCAAAAAAGTACTTTCTTTCTGTGCAAAATCCTGTTTTGGGCTAAACAACCCTTATAAGGGCATACTTTAGGCTTAGGCTTTAGGCATAGGCTTAATAGGGACTTAGTCTTAGGCTTAAGCTCCCGAATAACCCTTACATTAGGCTGTAGCTTAAGCTTGATCTTAAGCTTAATCTTAAGCTCAAGCTAGAGCCTAAAATAAGGGTTGTTCGGGCGCTTAAGCCTAAGACTAAGTCCCTATTAAGCCTAAGCCTAAAGCCTAAGCCTAAAGTATGCCCTTATAAGGGTTGTTTAGCCTAAAACAGGATTTTGCACAGAAAAAAGTACTTTTTTGCACGAAAAAATGTACTTTTTGCACGGAAAAAAGTATCATGCGAGGTCGTCCCTTTGGGGTGAAACTTAAGTCAAGGTTGACTGTATGATACTTAGTAGCAAATCAACTAGGAATACAATGTCGAACATTGCTCTGTAAAAAAAGGCACTCTATCTTGATTGTTTAACTTATAGCTGTATTTAACTCGGGTACCGCGGTTCGAGAACCTTTGTGAACCCAGTAACTGGGAGGTTAGCATGAGACCCGTGTAGGTTCACATGACCTACGCGGTTAGGTGAACAACCAGGTTATTTTGGGAAATAAATGCCATTGCAGGAAATAGGACATCAAAGATTGGAATAGAAAAAATTAGCTGAAAATAACGGAAACACCGTAGGTCTTTGGTGTTTTCTTATTTCATTACATCCTAACTTTGCATCTCAAAGGACATTTCTTTGACAAAAATGTTTCAGTTAACCTTTATTTCCTTGAACTTGATTAAATATGTTGTTCCAGATTTTAAATACAGATAGCAATAGTCTCATTTTGGAAACATTTTTGCTCACATATATCCAGACTAGCACAATGGGAGTCCCTATGGGCGTCTAAAAATTTCAATGTGCATACCAGCGTTGCGCGCAATAGCGGATTGTGGAATTGCGGCAATTTTGGCGTTGCGGATTGCGGATTGGGCCAATCTTTAAGCACCCCTAAGAATGGCATCGGCCGCGCCCGATAGGGCGCGGTCGAAAAAATTAGAAAAACATTTTGGCGCCAAAATGACAAAATGCCAAAAATTTAAAAAATTGCGGATTGCGGTTACCGCAATAATTATTTTTTGCGGATTGGGAAATCACGATTGCGCGCAACTCTGATGCATACCTATATGTTTAAAGTTCCCTCACATCCCAAGGGGGAAGGTCGGGCGCGGAGCGCCCGACCACAGGACTGGCTCGCCGCCTCCGGCGCCTCGCAATGTTTATGGGGAAAGATTAAGTTGTACAGAAAAACGAAAATTTTGGACCTAAGTGTTACACGAAATTTTGGGCAAATGTGTTACATGAAAAATAAGCACCCCTAAGAATGCACTTCCAAAAAATTACTGGCACGTCTCCTTTCGAAGGCCGACATCATTTCGAAACGCAAACGTGGGCGCGAATAGAAATTTTGCAATCAGGTCTGATCTATCCTGACGGAATTATTGTCTTTGTCTGGTCTATTACAAATTACCATAACCGGTTGCTATTTGCGCCAAATCGATCCAGTTTTTTATTCTGAATTGTATGTTTCTGAACTTTATCACGTAATATCTCCTATGGCTTAGAAATTTGTACACGCAAAGTCGTAATAACGAGAATACACTGCGTTAAGAAATGATAGGTTCACTCGAAAAAATGGCATAACTTTTTAATTTTGAAATGAGATTTCATATTTTCTTTTTTAAATCATACCTGTGGATGTCACCAACGATATCAGAAAGAATCAGACCTGCATGTTATGAAATCGCGAGAAAAATTTCCGATTTTGTGAAAAGTGACGATTTTCCACTGTTAAGAAATGATAGGTTCACTTTTCATCCATCGAGAAATCACAAAAATTACAGGTAATCGCATGTTACTTGAGATGCATTTTGAAGCAAATTTTCTGGCCATTCGAGCGACATATAACTTGCCCTGGTATCAAATCAGAAACTCAAGAAATTTTACCGCCAATGAACACATACCCAAAATGGGCATTTTTTGACAAAAGTCCCGCATAAAGGGTCAGAAAATGACACTTCTGACAAAAATTACCTTGTCCTACCTCCTATTTCCCGCCGAGTTGGGTAAGAAAAATGCACCCAGAAAAACGATATCTCCCCAAAAACTTGAGATTTAGGCTGTTTTAAAATATCCCAAAATATGGGCTCAATTTCAAAATCCCACCAAATTGGCATTTTTTGGCCTTATGCCACAACACAATTTATTTGGCAGCAATCGCAACAAAATTCTGCGCAGGATACAGAAAACCGCTGCTTCTCTCATTGCTTAAATCGCGAGATGTTCTCGATTAAAGTTCGAGAACTGAAGATTCCATGAATTTGTATGGAAAATGGCAAAAAAATGGGCTTTTTTGTGAACTTGAACTTTAACAAAAAATTTAATCCATGTTTTATTTGCGATTTTCAGTGCGGTTTTTTGCATCTGGTGTGGAAAAGTCTCTAATTTCTGGACCATTCATCCGATTTTTGACAGAACGCCAAAAAAGTGCCAATTTTGGTGGGATTTTGAACTCGAGCTCCGTTTTTCTGGTAACGGGTCGATTCGTAAATTCCCTCAAAATCATGTTTTTTGGGGGGATTCGTTTTTCTGAGTGCACTTTTCTTACACAACTCGACGGGAAATAGGGGGTAGGAAAAGGTAATTTTTATCGGAAGTGCCATTTTCTGGCCCTTTGTGCGGGACTTTTGTTTCAAAACATGACCTTTTCGGCATGTTTCATTCCCGCCAAAATTTATTCCCTCTTTCGAGATCAGTTAACTTTATTCCTCGATACATTTCGTCTAAAACACTTCAAGTTTACATTGTCTAACAAAAACTCGCAAATTTTGGCATTAACATGTTCGCACAGGTGAGAAATAGCAGGTGAACCTATCATTTCTTAACAGTTAGAAATCGTCATTTTTCACAAAATCCGGAATTTTTCCAGTAAATTATTGGCAAAGCACGTTTAAATCATTGTGATACTGTGCGTTGCATTTATGGGCATTACTTAAAAAAGAAAATATGAAATCTCATTTCAAAATTAAAAAGTTATGCCATTTTTTCGAGTGAACCTATCATTTCTTAACGCAGTGTATTTTTAATTAGTCACCCGTTTTTATCGCTTCATACGCACAAACAGAATCGGAAATATTTTAGTCTGGTTCAAATGCCACCTGACAGTAAAGAGGGGGAACACATTTGTAGCTAGAGTGGGGTTTACGTACCGGCTGTAAAAATGTCTTCGGGCATAACTTAAGCTTAAGCATAAGCTTAAACTTAAGCATAAGCTTTAAGATTCGTCTTAAAATGTTCCTAGGCATTAGCCGAACAAAATTACACAAGCACTTAAGTTTAAGCTTAAGTTTAAGTCCGATGTGCACAAAGGCACGTGCCTTTGTACATATCGAGCCTTAAGCTTAGGCTTAAGAGAAAGTTATGCCCGAAGACATTTTTACAGCCTCTAGCTACAAATGTGTGCTATTCCTGAAAAGAATGTCGCAAATATGTTAAACTTAAAGTTCAATGTTCATAAAATGTTTGTTCGGATTGGGGGTGAGCAATCCGTACCTTTCTGAACCCAATCCAATGTGAACCCCAACGTTGACCAACCTACCCCAAGCTGAACCTTTTCAAAAGAAGAGAGGTTCAGGTTTGAACATTTCTCGAAATTGTCATTTTTCAAGCAAAATTGCGAATAAAGCGGACAAACATAATGCATGTTCGGAATCCTTAGAAAAAACTGACATTAGGTCGTCTACATCAGATTTTGGGTATTTTACGTGTTTCAATTGTGTCACTATTTTTCGCAATAAAATAATGTTTGCAGCAGTTTGTTGGCCAATCAATTGTTTATTGTAAGAATAGCAACGTTGCAATAGCATATTAAGAATAATTCTCAATATCCTCAATAGCAACGTAACGTCTTGATTAAGATTTGATATAGATTTGGCTTTGGTTAGACATTTCATTTTGTGTACGATTTTCTTCAAAAAATGCCCATTTTTGGCGCGATACGAAAAAACCAATTGCAGATTCGGAATCAGCGCATCAAAATACCCCATCAAAATCCAAAAAAATTGACTTTTGACCATAGGGGGTACCACAAGGTTTTCCGAAAAAATCGATTTTTTTGAAAATGTGGAACAGTTTTTCGCAAAATGTGTTTTTAGGGGTATTTTGATGCGCTGATTCCGAATCTGCAATTGGTTTTTTCGTATCGCGCCAAAAATGGGCATTTTTTGAAGAAAATAGCGTTTTTCCACATTTTCGTGGCGTGACCAACTAAAATCTGACCTCAAATTCGGATTCCCCGCATCAAAAAACCCCTATATAGGGGAAATCGGCAAAATTTCGGACCCTCAATTTTTCGGTTTGAAACCCTGCGTCTAGTCTCAAAACTGTGTTAACAACCTAATACATTTTGAACAGATTCGGTTCAGTGATAAATTCCAAGCCATATGTTTCCACTTTATATTTCTGGAACATTTTCAATCGAAACACATTGAAAATCGACGAGTTTCGGATGAGAAAATCAATACTCATCCTATCTCAACTTTTCGTCTAGTTTTTCAGAAATTTGCTATGTTTTTGCAGAAAAAATTCATCAATCGTTTAATGTAATGCTTTTTGTCGAAAGTTAATTTTTGCCAAACATCAAGAATCAATCTGTATTGTATCCCAGGTATTAGAGATGTGGCATTTGTAATGAACATTCACCTGCATTTGCGTCGAAACAAGAAAAAATAAATGTCACTCCTTTTACGGGTTGACATTTACCCAGAGGTTTTAACGTTTCGAATATACCACATAAATAATTCTTACGTTTAATGAATCACCACAATAGTTACTATAACCCCAAGCGAAAATCTGAGAGTACGGGACGTTTCTTTCCTTATGATGTTGAGCTTTCTTTGCTTATGATGGAGCTTAATGATAATGCTTTGTGAATTTTATTTTTATATCATTATTTAATAAAAGTTTTACAAGAAATTTGCAAAAAAAAATGAGTTTTCCGTCGAAAAGCACCATAGGAGAAATATTTTAATAATCCCGGCGGAAACGTCTCTGCGGGAAACGTCACGGGGGGAACTGGCCGGGGGAAAGTACCAAGGGAAACGTCCGTGTCCCAAACTCTAACCAATAAAAGGAAAGACTACAATATTAGTACACTATAATACATGGTAAATATCCTTAGATATCCCAATATTTATATGTGTCCCTATATATATGGATCTTTAAAGACATGATATACACCGTATTATCTCTAACAAAAAATTCTAAAAAATTAAGATAGTCTACATGAAGTTTTCGCCTGCACAGCTTCAAGCACATTTTAAACGGATTGTGTGAATGTCGGAAATGAGCAAAGTCATATTTTGCGATTCCGCAACGACATTCGTAGTAAATATTCACCTGCATTGCGTCAAAAGAAGGAAAAAGAATTGCCACTCCATTTCTGGCATTACTCAGGCCGTGCAAAGCGGGTTTTTATGTTTCGGAGTGTTCCATATAAACTATTCTTACGTTTAGAATGAGCCACCACAATTGTAAATATAATCCCGGCGAAAATAACCATAACCACAATTTTTATAAGCCGATTTTGACACTTTGCTTATATTATCCTCGGCCAAGGAGAGCAGAACAGAATGGTTATTTAGCGCATCTACTGTTCAGTCATATTTCGGGCGGGAATTCAAATTTTTGAAAAAAATTTGACCATGTGAGGTTGGCATGTGGTAAAGCCGTCTGTCGGCTGCTTTTACCTATAAGCTGGTTGTGGACCCATTTGGCCCTATTGTCTAGTGCACACCAGATAAAGAAAGAAAAATCTCTCACCATCTCACAAGCAATTGCTTCTCCTTTTGAATGCAAGCAATTGGCTCTCCTTGGCCGAGGAGAATAGCTGAGTCACCGACCAATAATTGTGACTACAATGCTAATCGAAGACACAATTTTTACTGTAAAACAACAATTTGATCTCGGATTTCATCCTTAATCTCTCCTCTTTGCGCGAGCAATTGTGTTTATAGCGAACAAAATGTCCTAAGGAGATAATCCCAAGATTTATATCCCTGTAAGTTTTTATTAGCGAATAGAAATGTGACACATTGCTCACCTCAGTCCAAATTTAATGAGTTTTTAAGCACTGCTCTGTTGGAACTTTGCTATAGATTCTTAGAAATGACTTTTGACTAATAAAGTAAATGAAAAATTTGAGCTCTATATAACATCGTGCCATACAACGGTGTCGACAATCTATATTTTATTTTAAAGCACATAAACTATTTTATCTATTCGGTTTAGGGTATTTGTGATTTTTCGCTAATATTAAGGTCCTAAAATATTCCCCGAGAACTGTTCCATGTATGTCAAAGAACAGACTTGATATTAGTTAGTTGGTAATTAGTTGCTTATTACCAACACGGAAGTTATATTAACGGTAGTTATTGTAACCTTTGTTTGAGTGGTCAGGAACCGAAAATCCCGAGAAATGCCCTCAGGGCAAAAGTCTCCATCGTGTGTGGTCCAACCTCGAAAATTTTTGCGGCATTCGTTTTGTCTCACCGAGAGCTAACGTTTGACACCTCACTCGCCTCTGGAGGTGGTCAGGAACGCCCAATCCCGACCAGATCCCGACAAATGCCCTCATCGCCCATAACTTTGATTTCTGTCGTTAGATCTCGAAAATTTCAATTTTCCCCACCCAGGCTCATCAAGAGGAATCGTTTGACGTATCACACGCCTCTGGACGCATGCTGGATGTTTCTAAACAATAGGATCAATCCCTCACCAAAAAGGGGTCGTGGCCTAACTTTTGAGGGGGTAAAAACAGGGGTTCCAACTTGCGAATTTCAAAAATTTTTTTCTCCGGGGGCCTTATCTCACCGAGTAGAAGCCCTGGAGCCAAAAATCCATGGGTTAGGTGAAAAGTCCGTGGATCGAGGTTTCAGACTTTCTTGTTTGGGGGATAAACTGAACTTTAGGTCATTCCAATGGTTACGCGGTTTTATTTGACTCGAGCAACTCTCATCGCTTTGAATTGCTTTATTTTACTTTTTCTGTCAAATTCCTGCGGTGCACTGCCACCCTCGATGCCATATTATTTGCCGAAATCTCTCAGAAATTTGGTACATGATTTTTCTTCAAAACCTCCGGTGGACAAAGTTCTGGAAAAGTCTGCGAGTGTACGAGTAATCCCTTCCAGTTATCATTCAGATCAGCCACAAGTGTTGGCTGCGAAACGAGTAAACTCCACAGAGATCGCAACAACTCTCAGACCCCACCTACCGTTATCTTGGAGGAGAAAAGGAACGCACAGACGAAAGCACTCCAAGCCATTTCCAAAAGCGACGCTCAGGCCAGCAATTGAAAGTCGAAATCGAAGGCGGAAAAAGTTGCCGAAAAGTCGGAATCCAATTTGTTACTTTACTTCTTTACCTTGTGTTGAATGATATTTCTTCTAATGCAGGTTTATCAGATTGAATAAAATGTTTGGATATAGGCACTGAGATTTGTGGCGGCAAACCGATTTTTGCAAATTAAAGGATTTGAATCCGACGTCGGATTTGGATTCAGCGGGATTGATTTACTTTATACGGAGAAAATTTGGGGACCCATTCCTTGCTTCCCAGTAAGATACTGCGAAACCGCGGCTAGGTGCTAAATAAATAAATAATAAAAATTTGGAAGAATGGACAAAATAAAAAAACAATATCCGGTGTTTTGACCGGTATCCGGTCCGGCTTTTTATCCCTTATGCACACCGTTAGCTTGAAATTCACAAACTGGTGAGTTGAAAAAGGTGTGTTTTGCTTGGATGTGAATGCGGTAAAAGTTTTCCGGAATTTCTGTCTCATTTCCGGGAATGTTCCACAGTTATCTTTAGTGCAAACATTAACGCCCATTGTGTCCATTGTTATCAGCGCTGACGACAAAATTGGTGCGTTTAAATAACTGTCTTGGGCGTGGTTCCTATAATTTAATGCTATTCAAATAACACAAACTATGCAATATTTCTGTAACGCCTTCCAAATGACATTTGCTGCTTTATCGGTGAATAGGTTCCGTTTTCTTATACGTATGAATTTTTATATATAACTGAGCACCAAGGCTGATTTCAATATGTTCAGGTAATTTTATACCTGGTAATTTATTGCGGTAAACATTATTCCGTTATATTATAAGACTCAGTACGTTAAATTTAATTTCATAAAAAATCACCTTCAAAGCATTGTCCCTAAGTGCGCCTTAAGAGCCTTTGCTTGGTTAGCTTTGGTCGTGTTTGTAGAAATATCTTTAGAACTTTCTAGAATTTTCTTCATCCTGTAGAGAAAAAATTTTGAGATACGGACATTTCGCCAAACGGACGTTTCTCCAAATCCTTATTTGGCGAAATGTCCGTTTTAAGAAATTTGGCGAAATGTCCGTATCCCAAAATGTTTTTTATTTCTAAAATCGGTGATTGTTGGAGAAACACAGTCGTTGTTAATTTTACTTTTCTTGAAATCCATTTCTTTAGAGCTACATTTCTATCGTCGATATAACTTCTATCATACGGAACAACCAAATGAGGCTGACCTATTTGTTTCTATCGCTTTTATTAGCGTTACTAGCGCAAGCTTACACACCCCCAGGCGCAGACATAAAACCCGAAGCATACCGAGTGACAATCCAGACCTACTATCCAGTCACACTGAGCGACGGCGTTGCTCGGGAAGACTTTAATTTCACCGGCGAAGTGAGCATTGACTTTGTGGTCTTGAATGCGACCAACAAAATTGTGCTCAGCAGCAAGAACTTGAGCCTGCCCAATGACCCGAATGACGTCATCCTCAAAGCAATCGCGGTGGAAGATAAAAGCACAGAGGACGATTACTTTCAGCTGGTCAGTTTTAGCCTTTTACGGAGCGCCGGAGAATTAACCGCTGATTAAATTAAAAAAGTCACTAAACGACACCTGGGCCTATCTTACTAACGAGCAAAAAATGCAAATTTTTGCTGCAAAATAGCAAATGACGAGAGTGGGGCGCCGCGGCCTTCGCCGCGAAATCTATGGTGAAATCCTAAAATCCATAAATCCACGAATTCCACGATTTCGCGCACCTGTATCTTTCTTAGCCGTGCTCGTTTCGCGCCGCGTAATATGGTTCATGTCTGAAAAGTATAGTCCGACTGGATCTACGCCAGCCCCAAGTAAACAAGTAAACAGGTCACAAAAAGGGCGGCAATTTGAATGGGTATTTTTTGGTTAAAACCCAAATTCGGTGAAATTTGGCCCGTGTGATATGCTGAGAGGAGGTCAAATAAGGGCTAGTGTGCGGCACACCGAAAAGACAACGCAAAGGTTAGAGCGCAGAGAATGTCTGTGTCTGCCCGGTTATTTCCCACTTCCTCTGTAAAGCAATGGGAAATAACCGGGCAGACACAGACATTCTCTGCGCTCTAACCTTTGCGTTGTCTTTTCGGTGTGCCGCACACTAGCCCTTATTTGACCTCCTCTCAGCATATCACACGGGCCAAATTTCACCGAATTTGGGTTTTAACCAAAAAATACCCATTCAAATTGCCGCCCTTTTAAAGTGACTGCGGCGCACATTCAGTCGGGCTATACTTTTCAGACATGAACCATAGCTCATTTTGCTTGGCTGATTGTGAGCTGTCGATTGACATATTATTATCCACGGGCGGGGCGTGGAAAGTACAGAGCTGCGCAAGATGCCCGAAATCCAGGATTTCGGGTAGCCATATCTTCCCACGCCCCACTCGTTTCAGGCTGAGTAATAGCCCATTTTGCTCGGCTCACTGAGATCTGTAGATTGGTGTATCACTCGGCCCGAAACCGGCGGGGCGTAAAAAGTTGCCCTTTTACGTGACTCACGTATCTCACGTTTCACGTGAAAAATTTTTGCGCCATTCGATTCAGCGTGGGCGATTTAGGGGGTACCCGCAAGCCTGAGGTCCGGGAGTGTGGTCCAAACACCGTGGGACATACATACACGGCAGCCGCTTAGGTAGAGTGGAAAATGTCTGGCTATGTATTATTGGAAATACGGTCTTTTGGAATAGAATGCGTTCGCATTTTAGTGCAAATTTGCAAAATTGCTACTTTGTAAAAATTTGCAAAGGAAATTTGGATACGTAGGCGTCGGTCATCAAATTACGACTGGCATAGGATCCGCACCCTAAAAAGGGTGCGGATACTATGAGTACCCATTTCGGCACTTTTTTCGGATCCCAGAAAACTTCCACATAAGGATTGTGTTTGGCACGCGCATATGCTTCAACTATAAGTCTTGCCTAAGCCTAAGCATGGGCCTAAGGGCGAGAAATAAAAACTGCTTTCGATTGTAGGGTGCGGATCCTATTTGCACCCAAATTTGCAAAAATGCAAACGCTCTCATTCTAAAAGTCGGACTTATCAATGATAAGGGCCAGATATTTTTATTTGTAATTTGTAAACAATTTGTAAAAAAGGTCAGCCTCATGAGAATTGGGTCATTGAAAGGATTTTAGAGGTGCCTGCACAATTTTCTATACAGTGTATCAAATTTCTGAGGGCTAGTTTCCAGATTCTAATATCTTCATATTGAAAAATAGCATCGATATTTGGGTCTTATATGAATTCTAATTTCGTCCTAAGTAATTTGAATCTAAACTAAAATTTTCAGAACGAGCCGGTGAGTGTCACCTCCATCGACGTCAACGATACCGCATTCGAAGTGACATTTTATGCAAATGAGTCACTGGTTCCTGGAATTCGCTACACAATTAATGTAATTATATTTGTTTATAGGACATACTCTAATAGCAACCCCTGGGAGGTGTTTAATTCTTGACAGGAAAAACATTTTACCATGTTTTTAGCCATTTTAACTTTCGGAATACATTTCTGTTTGCGTTTTTCGGATATAAAAAATGGCCATTTTCGCAAAATGGCATATGCAAAAATGGCCAAAGTTCAATTTTTTGCTGAAATTCCCCGTTTTTGAGGGCAAGTTGAGAAATAAGTGGTGTGCCCGTTTCCAAAATGAGTGGACATTTTACTTCCCAAACTTCGCGGGCAAGTGACATTAGAATGACATCCAGAAATAGCTCACTGCGTAAATAGCTAAATAATTCCATTCAAATGCCATTTTTGGCGTAATGTGAATAGCGCGAAATTCAAACGCAGATTTCGTCCTTTGGAATCGCCTACATCTGGTAAGTAGCCGAGGAGAAAAGGTCAATCTCTCTTTTGATTTGAACACTTCCCGAGGTTCTATTGAAGGATTTACGATATATCTGATGCCTTTAATTAATTGTATTTTGAATGATTTAAAATATTTAGTTTAAATATTCCGGAATAATTTTCTTTCGTCACTATCGTCTTACACTTGGACTATTTGTCAGAGACTATTACTCACGCCCCGACGATCTCAGACAGTACGAAGTTTAAAATATTACCTTTACGAAATCCCAAAAATACTGTGCTTTTAAAAAACTAAAAATTTCCAAGCATGACAGCGGATCTGGTTTATAAAACTCCGCGGTCCGGTAAAAGCATCGATAAGCAGGTAAAGGTGTTTTGATGCGCTGATTGCGAATTTTTGGACACATGGAAATAAGCACCCCTAAGAATGCACCTCGAAAATTCCAGGGGACAACGGACAGCTTTAACTTACTATAAGGGTTTCGAATATTGTTACCTAAAAATTACATACCTTCGAATTTAAAATAATTTGAAATTTTTAGTTAAGCTAGCCTCCTAAAGTTTTTATTAAAAATTTTTAATACTGTTCGAAAAATTTTCAGATTTTGCATTCTTAGGGGGCTTATTTCGTTTTTTTTCTGGAGGGTCGGTCCGGTTTGGTCCGCCGGACCGATCCGGTCATCATCCCCGGTTGTCATGCTTGAAAATTTCATTGGCTCATTCATTTTCCAAAAAAACTAAATTATTTTTTGAATCACATTTCTCAAATGTTTCGCTTATTTTTCGATTTTTTTGTCAAATTTTTGTTTTAATTTTTCCAAAAAAACTGAACTACTATTTTTATTTTGTCAGCAAAAATTTAAAAAAAATTCTGAACGTCCGTTACGATCAATAAGTCGACCATATTACAGCCATGTCGTTTGGACAAATCTTGAACCAACCGGAGCGCGTCGCGTGGTTCCCTGCTTTCTTGAACTGGGTTTTAAGGCAACTTGGAAATTCTCGATTATTCATCCCATCGGCACGACAGCCTTGACCAATACTAAAGAAAGTGGAGTGGAAATCATTGAGTAAAGTTTCATTTGTTGTTAAAAACGTCTCCGTAACGGTTAAAAATACCGAAAATGTTACTTAAATAATTTTATGGACTCAAAATAGAATTTCGGCCTAAAAATCATATTTAACAATTTACATTCTCACTCTTCCTTTAGACCCTTTTTGCAGTTTTTTATTTTTAGTCAAAATTTCCTAACAATTTTACAAAATCTCGGAAAATAAATTCCTGCACAGATTCTCGTCAAATTTTCTATATTTTGAAGGAATTTGTTACAAAAATTCTCGCAATTCTAACCCCTCGAGATATTTCAGCGACACATGGCAGAAAAGTTATTTCATTGAATCAATGCCAATAAATTCATACGTAATGGCTTTCGCTGTCTCGAATTATGTCTACAGAGAGTCAAACTACACATCTATTGACAATCGTATCGTTAGGGTAAGTCGAAAAAAGTTACAAATTTTCGACAGGAAAGAGTCATATTTATATCTGCGCAGAAACATACCGCGGCGATTGCTTTCCTTTGGATCGCATCGCTTAAAACGTAACCAACCTTATAACAAGTTTATACTTTTGGACAGCTGAGTCCTTGTCCAGTTCAGAAAAAAATTTAAACTCATGTTATTTTTGATTAAAAATGCCATTTTTACCAAAGAAAATTGATTTTTTTGAAAACAAAATTACGAAACAAAAATTGGTCATTGTTTTTTTACTAATTAGGCCATTATGTGTGGGGTCGGCTGATAAAGAGACATAAAATGGCGTAGAAAAGAGTTCCGACAGGGCAAATGGCGATTTGAATTTGCGCCAAAACATAATTTCGTGCCAAAGGGGTTAAAAGGGGCCGCTGAAAATTTTTAATGAGGGGGATTACTCGGCAGGGGTCTCCTCTAGAGATTGGTAACAAAAATTTGAGTGGGGCCCTATTAGAGTAAAAATTTTCACAGTCAACACTTTTTCCTATTAGAGGAGGCTCTTTTCCTGATGCTGAACAGAGCCTCCTCTAATAGGGAAAAGTGTTGACTGAGAAAGTTTTTACTCTAATAAGGCCCCACTCAAATTTTTGTTACCAATCTCTAGAGGAGACCCCTGCCGAGTAATCCCCCTCATTAAAAATTTTCAGCGGCCCCTTTTAACCCCTTTGGAACGAAATTATGTTTTGGCGCAAATTCAAATCGCGATTTGCCCTGTCGGAACTCTTTTCTACGCCATTTTATTATTATATGTCATTTTTTGTAGGTAAGAGCATGGGATGAAAATAGTGAAATAGAGCGAACGAAAATGGCGCTTCGTTCCGCTGTGACATCCCTGGAATACTTCGAGCAACTCTTGGACATGGCATATCCTATGGATAAGCTCGACCTATTTGACGCTATTGACATGGGGAGCGATGGAGCGATGGAGAATCCAGGCCTGATCACCTTTACTCAGTATTTGTATCAATACGGCCGGAAATGGGACGAATGGCACGACAAAGTAATGGTTGCCAATACGGTCGCTCATGAAGTAGCCCACCAGGTATATTACTTTTGAATTCTACCTAAATTTTCTCACTCCGTTCAGCCAAACGTGGCTTAGAATGTTGCGGAAATCATTTTAAATGTTGCAAATTCAGACTTATGACTTTTCATTTTAGTGGTTTGGCAACTTGGTCACAATGAAAAATTGGGGTGAGCTGTTCCTCAGCGAGGTGAGTACGAAACTATGTTTAGATTTGATAAACGGAACAACAGTCCGCTTTTCCAGTAGTCCCGATCATGGGTTGTCATGAAAAATGACACATGAATGTTGAAAATGCTTGAGAAATAGGAATCCTGGAGGAGTCCTGGATCTATATCATGTGTTCAGATCTGAGCATGTCTTGCACAGCAATCTTGTTCTGCTGAAAAATTCATTTTTTCCGACGGAATATGTAATATCTGATGTTACTGGCTATATGTCAAAATTATGAGAGGAATATATGTTTGATGTCAGATTTCTTCTTGAAAGCCAAAAATGGCATTTTTGGTAGAAATTTGAAAAAATGGCTTTTTACCAAAAATGCCATTTTTGACGTTCTAGAAAAAATCGCTCAGATCTGAGCACTTGATATAGATTGGCTTCTCTCTTTTGAATTGCTTTAATTGTTGATTTATATAAACCTTACGTGATTTTAACAGGGATTTGCTACACTTCTTTCCTATTACCCATTGCCGCTGCTCATTACGTGCGACGACGAATGGGAAATGGTAATTTTTGGCACTTTTTAGTCACCGTTATGAGTCACACTCTGAGCGTTTCAGTCAAAGGATGATTACATATACGACGTGAGTGACGCGTTAAAAGATGACCTCTCCAATACAACACGACCTTTATCTTCAACCGTGGATGATCCGGAAAACGGTCTAAGAAATGAGGTCCTGTTCGACACTATTGACTATGGAAAAGTGAGAGAAAGCATAAAAATAAAAGCTTTTGCTTTACGTAATCATACACATTTTTAGGGCTCTTCTGTTCTGAGAATGTTCGAAAACGTTATGGGCCATGAAAATTTCATTAACGGGTTGAAGGTGGGTGCCGTTTTTTGAAACGATACCGATTTTTTTGTATTCAATCAAAAATGGATAAAAAGTTGGGTATGCGAATTTTTACAGACCATTTTTCTAAGAAAAAATGGCTTAAAAGATCACTTTTTTAACATGAGCATATATGGGCCAGATTTCGATACAAGAGAAATATGGGCATCTTAAAATCTATGTCAAGATATACCATCCTGTTAAGTCCCATTCGGATGTATGAGACCAAGTTGGCATTGGAATTTAAGTCTTTTGGCATTCTGCCTTGGAATTAAAATATTGTAAAGGAAAGTGTGGCCTCAGTTTGTGTTTAAATTTTCTGCATGAAAATTTCATTAACGGATTGAAGGTGGGTTCCACAAAGGCAATAAGTTTTAGTCGATACTCATCCTTGGGAGTGAGGAAAATTTAGTTATCCACTCTAACCCAAACCGCAGGAGAAGACTGTTGCAAAAAAATACAGGCATTACAAAAACATTTACCGTTTAGGAGTTATTCCATAGGACCACCCAGCGGCTTCGCCGCATGGCGGCGCCCATGGTCATCCAGCATTTTCCGGAAGCCATAAATCCCGGTAGAATCGATCTTTGTCGGCGAGACCGGTACCAATCGTCTTGTCTCGTCGAGAGGAAGCGATTGACGTATCACACGTCCGGATCCGAGCGCCTATTAGAAAATTTCTATTAGTGGGGGAACACGGAACTTCACCAATAAACTTAGAGGTACCCGATAAAATTCAGTTATAATTCCTAAACGGTTAAATTTTTGTAATGCCTGTATTTTTTGTATCTCAATCTCAACTATATATGGCTCTGATGAAGCATTATCGCCAGGCTTTAGAGGTTACGCCAAGACATATTCTGTTCTGAGAATATGCTAATGCTTGGCATTTAAAATTTGCGCGCCAATTTCAACTGGACAAAATTACTTTTCAAAAATAGATTGCAATTCCAAAAAAGGTCCGAGAAATTCGTTTTTTTGAAACGATACCGATTTTTGTTATACACAACCAAAGATGGATAAAAACGTAGGGTATGCGTATTTTTACAAATCATTTGTTCTGAGAAAACATGGCTTAAAAGATCACTTTTTTAACATGACCAAGTTGGCATTGGAATTTAAGTCTTTTGGCATTCTGCCTTGGAATTAAAATATTGTAAAGGAAAGTGTGGCCTCAGTTTGTGTTTAAATTTTCTGCATTTTAGCTATATCTGAAAACCCATAAATACGACAGCGCCGACCATTATGACTTGTTGAAAGCATTGGCCAAAGGCGGCAGCCGAACAGTTTCATGGAAAGGTGGCAGCATGTCTCTGTATCAGTTTGCCAATCCATGGATTGTTCAGCCCGGATTTCCGTTAGTTATTGTGGACCGCGTCAATGACACTCATGTCCAGCTGAAGCAGAAGCGATATATAGGCTCGTGGTACGGCAGTTTTGAGACAAGGTACGTATGCTGAGACGTATGACGAGACGTTGGCCGAAATATAAAAAAAATTAACTATGTTCCTGAGAATTTATCAAGCCTAAAGAAAAATAATAGAAATTAACGAAAAATGGCATTTTTCGTAAAAGTAAGATATAATCTTATCTGAAAACTTTCGAAAAATCGAATCTTATTCATGAAACGGACCACATAAATTTTGAAAAAAATCAAAATTTTTTCGGACCTATAATTAGTTTTCCCTTCCACATGAATGAGATAAGCAACTTTTACAAAGGGACCACGGGTATCGGAGGCGATTTTAGTGTCCGAATGAGTGAAATAGTATTTTTTATGAGATTTTACCACAAAAGCATGTCGATTTTTTCAGTAAGCTCCCTTTGTATTTTTGTAATGTTTGTAAATGTATGTTTCCATGGATTATTATTTATTATTGATTGATTGTATATCTATCTACGGATATCTAATATATAAGTAATGTGATTACAGTGAGCAATGGGCAATACCGATTTGGCATCAAATCAACGGTACTGATCAACCGATGCTAATCATCAAGGATAATTGTAGGCTTTTAAACGCATTTCTTCGCTACAGGACAAAAATATGAGATTTTGTCCTTAAAACACTTCGTACTACAAGAAAGTGGTATTTTGTGGCAAAATCGACACCTTTGGAATATTTTTTAGATACTCTGACGGCACAATGAACGGCCAAAAGTATTGAATTGTTCCGTACATTGTGCCGACAGTGAGATCCCAAAGATCTCATAACCACTAAAATTAAAGCGCCTGACATCGTGAGAGATCTCATGAGGATATTACGACCTCATGAGAATAGATCCTGAATCAGCCATCCCTGCTAGTTACATAAAATAAACGACAAGGGTGGTCCGAAGAATCTTAACGTACTATGAAATTTCTGAGAGCATACTCTGAGTTACAATATTTTAGCTACACTATTGCCGCTGGGCTTGAACGACATCTTGATCGTGAATCCTGATTATTACGGATTCTATTTGGCCAAGTATGGAGATAACGAGCTTGCTAAGCTCAAAGCGACGCTAGTGAGCAATCACGAGGTTCGCTATTTTATCAATATCAATAACGAAATAGAGACCCTCAGCAATTTTTTCAATTGGATTACACCTCGAATTAAAAACCTTTTTTGAATTAACGCCCAATAATTTATGTAAATGGACAAAATAAAAAATGTTGTCTAAATTTTTAAACTTTCTTTTTACACTTTAAAATAAGCTTGAGTTAAGCGGAATTTTAAAATATTCTCTAGTTCGTATCCAGGAAATTTTACTTCAGCATAGAATAAAAATTATAGACGATATTTTTGAATTTGATCCTGAACTTTCAGATTATCCCGCCAAAAGGCCGCGTAAAGCTCATTACGGACTCCTTTCAACTCGCCAGCGACGGTCACCTTTCTTATCCTCTGGCGTTAGATTTGCTTAAATACTTGCCCAACGAGGATCATCATTTGCCTCTTTTGGCTGCATTGGAAGCATTGAATGCCATTGAAGAGAATTTGGTGCGAAAGCAGGATAGGAAGTACATCGCTGTGCGTTTTTTAATATATATTATATATAAACAGAGTTTGGAAAACGAAACTTTGGTCAATTATCTTTTCCAGCAAACTTTTTGGCAAGATATTTTTTAATCGCCGAATATTTGGGAAAAGATCACTTTCCCCTAACTTTCCCGATCAGTTTCCCCTAAGATCAGTTTCCCCTAAACTGGCTAGGGACCTCGGGAGTGGATCCAGAAAAGAAATTACCTGGATTGGTAAGGTTCTGTGAAAAATATAATCATTAATGACATACGCCGAAAACATTATCACCAAGTACTGACACTCTATATAGTCCCTTCTAGGGATATTTTTCCAAATCAATTCGAATTTTCATAATTCTTCATAAAATGTCATAAAATGATGTTTTTGAATGTTTTTTACTATATTTCTGATATTTTATCATAATTTGTGAATTTTTCCTTCTGTTTGAGATATTAACCTTACTAAATGTACTGTTGTCTCCGTGACTTTTCTGGGTGATCCTGGCTATCTCCAAAAGTAAGTAAAGTGTCAGTTCAATTCCTGCACCATTCTTCTTAGCTCTGTACCCCGAGCATTTTAAGCCATCATACACCCTAATATCAAAACTTTTATTTTTAAGCCTTTTTCAGCCTAAAAAGGCTGCATATCCCACCTTCCGGATAACTTTTACAAACAAAACACCTAAAATAAAAATAAAATAATTGTCGAGAACGCTTGTGCATCACTTCAGCAACATTTTGAGCCATAACTCACATCATAATGATCACAGGATCATAAATAACAATCAAAAATGGTGAAAAGTTACCAAAACATGCAACTTTTTGGGAAATTTCAACTTTCTGACACTATAAAAGTTTTTTATTTTCTAGGGCAACCTCCATAGTTTTATTATAGAAAGTTGCTAACTATGCCATGGGACAATAATTTTTTTATTTTACCATGATATCGTGAAAGCATAAAAAGTTATGCCCATTTTAGTGATTTAGGATTTTCAGTTTTAGCTAGTTTGCGTAAGATGGGGTAGGTTTCCGGTAATAGTACATAGGAGAATCTTGGTAAAAAGATCACCGACTATCATAAAACTTACAAAAATGATAGAATATACCATTTTACATAATATATGTCAAAATTATACCGGGGAAGTAACCATTTACCTAAAATTTAATTTTTGAAAAAGATCAGTTTCCCCTAAAGTGCAATCAGTTTCCCCTAAAAAAAAGCTAAAAAGCGATCAGTTTCCCCTAAAATGAGTTTCCCCTAAGAGCAGTTTCCCCTAAGATCAGTTTCCCCTAAATCAGTTTCCCCTAAACTTAGGGGAAACTGATCGTACTTACATTATTGCGATTTTTTGCTATTAAAAATGTGCCATCTATAAAATGGCGTAGATAAGAGTTCCGCGTAGGCAAATGGCGATTTGAATTTGCGCCAAAACATAATTGCATGCCAAAGGGGTTAAAAGGGGCCGCTGAAAATTTTTAATGAGGGGGATTACTCGGCAGCGGTCTCCTCTAGAGATTGGTAAAAAAAATTTTGACCTAGGGATAAATAGTCTGCGCTCATCTTTGACCTAGGGATTTCCATTCTCGACTCTGTTTAGATGTTCAAAATTAGTCTGCGCTCATTTTTCACCTAGGGATTTCCATTCTCGACTCTGTTTAGATGTTCAAAATTAGTCTGCGCTCATTTTTGACCTAGGGATTTCCATTCTCTAGCCAGGATCACCCAGAAAAGTCACGGAGACAACAGTACATTTAGTAAGGTTAATATCTCAAACAGAAGGAAAAATTCACAAATTATGATAAAATATCAGAAATATAGTAAAAAACATTCAAAAACATCATTTTATGACATTTTATGAAGAATTATGAAAATTCGAATTGATTTGGAAAAATATCCCTAGAAGGGACTATATAGAGTGTCAGTACTTGGTGATAATGTTTTCGGCGTATGTCATTAATGATTATATTTTTCACAGAACCTTACCAATCCAGGTAATTTCTTTTCTGGATCCGCTCCCGAGATCTCGAAGAACATTCCAGAAAAAATTTGGATTGATGACTCATCAAAATTTTAGAAATATTGCGCTTTTTCGCTCCTGAAAAAACAAAAAAGCAGTTTCCCCTAGCCTAAACTTTGAAATTTCAAAACTGTTGATATATACATCCATATTAGGAAATTCCTGTACGTGGCAACTCAGGATGGCCTGGCGGTACACCTGAGCGCGTTTCCCGCACAAAGCACACCCCTAATGGCCATAAATGGGCATAGGAAAAAAGCGATCAGTTTCCCCTAGCCAGTTTAGGGGAAACTGATCTTAGGGGAAACTGATAGATTTTTTTTAGGGGAAACTGCTCTTAGGGGAAACTTTTTGCTAGGGGAAAAGTGATATGCCGTCGAATATTTAACATTATTTTTAATTTTTATTACTTAATTTTATCAAACTTTTTTCCAAATTTTATGTAAAAGATATTTTTAGGCATTTTTACATTTTTTATAGTTTTTTAATTATTTGCAAATATTTATAATTTAAAATTTTTTATCAATATTAAATTTTTCGGCCACAAGCGATTAAAACAAGATTTTTTTCAAATCTGCGAAATTTATAAATATTTTCCGATTTTTATCATATTTTTAGCAATTTCGTATTAGAATAAACATCTAATGAAAATTGCTGGTGCAGTTGGAATCTGAGACAGAGAAAATTCAAAAATAAAATTTAAAATCAAAAATTGTTAAAACCTTTTGATAATTTGTAGCGTTTTTTAATTGTTCAAGATTTGAATGATTCAAATACAAAGATGATTCACACATTTGCAGGATTTCAAACGGAAAACAATCCTCAGTCGGCATTTGCAGTTGTCTGCTATTGACAAGTATGATTATTAAATTTACTTATGAATGTGTTTATTAATATTTGCTTATCATTGCAGGAGATTAGCGCACCTGATCGGAGGTGAATTGCGAAGATTGAAACACCAGGAGACTATCGAAAATGATATTGAGATGTTTGAGAAACTTTTCCTGAAACATTGCACAGCAAATTTGCCTTTTGTGAAACGCAGCAAATGCAGTCGGTTAGTCTTAAAGCGAAACGAATTTGAATTAATTTTTTATATTTCTTATTTTAAACCAAATTTTGGAGTATTTTTGCAAATATTGAAAAATTTCGGCATCGTAACAACTCCCACCGCGACATCTCCCACCTTCAACTTTTCCTTCAGACTGTTATTAAATGGCTGGGTCAAAAAAGATATAGGACTAAGGGACGGCAGACGGTTAGAAATACACACTATTTCGTAGTCACCGTTGCACGCAGACACTGTTCTCTACTACTGGGTGGGAGCCGTCGCGGTGGGAGTTGTCGGATGGGAGATGTCCCGGTGCCAAAAGTTGCAAAAAATGGTATAAAATATTGGCAGTAAATTTTAAATTTATATTAGAACTAAAAGAGGCAGGAGAAAAGTAGATCGTATCCAAAATTTTCGAAAAATGAAGAGCAATAATTCTACGAATTTATCGCCCGGAAAAACACTTTCATCAAAATTATCAATTGTCCATAAAATTTCATATCTTAAAACATGAAATAAAATTATTTATAACATTCTTCCAACATTAGAAATCCCTGAATAATGAACGATTCGAAGAACGCAATATTCAAAAAGGCTTATCTATGTCATTTTTGAAATTAAATTTACCTTATTCTTTTACGATTATAAAGATTTTTTCGAAAAAGACGCCTTCTGTACTTTTTTCTTTCTATTGTCTTTCATTTTTCGTTCACCTGCTTGTCTTTTTCTTACAAAAAAATCCCTCTTTTTTCTCCCTTTTACATCTTTTTTTGTACGCACCAAGCTAAAAATTTTAATCAGAAACCTTAATTAAAAATGTTTTTCGAAATCAGTAAGATTCCTAATATTTTTTAGTTATTTTTCTTGTTTTTCTAAGAGTTTAATTATTAGTTTAAATATTTAGAGTGCCTGAAAATTTGCGTCGTTTCGTCTACTGCGAAGGTGTCAGACATGGCAACTCATCGGCGTTGGAATCAGTTCTGAATGCTTACTCAATGGCGCGAGGTGGCTCTATGGAAGAAACATTGAATTTACTGAGCGCGTTGACCTGTTCCGAGGATGCGAAATGGCTGGAATAGTACGTTTTTAAGTTCTCTATGTTATAAAATAGTGGTGGAGGGTGAGCCGCATGTTTTTGGGTAGCGCTTTGCGTTAAAAACCTCGGCCTGCGGCCGTCTAGAAAACGGCATAGACTTTAAAGGGGTATAATACGGATAAGCATTATATTACCGTAATACCTGTAATTACTCCCCCGGGGGAGTAATTTTTCAACTACCCCCCGAGGGGGGAGTAAATATAGGGGAGGGGAGTAATTTTAGGGGGGGGGGAGCAATTACAGGTATTACGGTATACCTGCAATAATACAATAGTGGGATTTTTCTAAAATTAGCTGAAAATCTTATGGGAAATATCTGAAATTTGGAAAATAGAATGTAACAGACCACATAGATTCGAAATTCCCACTTTATCGACCGTAAGATCAATCATCTGAATACAGTTATGTTGTAACAATGAAATGGCAGTCTCTCTCCTTTGCAACCTCAAAGGAAAAAATGACTCATTTTCAAACAACCAAATGTGTCTGTGTCAACTGTTTCTTTTGCTTTTCCGAAGGAAAGAAAACTTGGATTCAAATTTCGCGCCAATGTTTTGCTAGCATTTATTTAGTACAGCATAACTGTATTCGGATGTTTGATTTTACGGTCAATACTTTAATTTGAAAAGTGAAATACAGTATAAGATACTTGCATTTTGTTTTGTGAAATGCACCCAATTTCTATCATTTGCTTCTTCTTTTGAATCCAAGAAAAAGAGAATTTCATTTCACAAAACTAAATTTCAGTTAATGCAACTGGACCTCAGTTCTTAGTTTTGTTTTTGAACCACTCTTAGTCTTTTAACTTTAGCAAAAACATTGGGAAATTTAAATCACTCTCTAAAGCTAATCTAAGGTATAATCTTTGGTGTCTAGCACCACCCGTTATATTTGTAACCATCGCATTACTTTTAGTTTATTTTACGCCGCCATCGACCAAAGAGCTGATCAAAACGAAGTTCGAACTGACAAGCCGTTATTGATTGAGAACACTTTTGAAGCTTTCGAAATATTTCGAGGCATTTCAGAGAATCCAATCGGCCGTCGGCTGTTTTCTCAGTTTATAGCGGAAAATTTATCGGCGTTTATGAGCCGGTAAGGTTTGGCTTTCAAAAAGGGGGAAAGGTGCTATATTTGGCCAACTTTTACAACATTTTGATACAAATATTTATTTTAGGAATAAGCTGAAAAATAACCTCTCCACAAAATTTTTGCCAAAACTATGCAAAATGTTTGGAAAATGTATCTTTGATCGTAATTTAGGATCTAAATAAGTTACTTTTCCAAAATTTATGGATAACTCCAATTTACAATTTTTGTAATAAATGTAAATAAATTTTGTAAAAATTTACAAACTCGGACAAAAATGGCTGCCACATTTCAGACTGGAATATAATCCAAAGGCTATTGACGAGCTCGTACATAAAACATTTGTTTCCGCCGATGAAGACGACATAGAAAAGGTAATTTGAGTCGAATAATGTTTGTAACATCACTTTGAAAAATGGTACAAAAATAATTTTTCCCAAACGGGTTCCACATTTGTTTAACATTTTGTCTTACTGGCAATACTAGCAAAAAGTTTAATTTCGATGCTTTTTCTACCGAAACTTGTAAATTCAAAATTTAGACATTTTCAGGCAATTTTGCCAAATATGTTAAATATAATTAGAAAAATCATTTTATTCAAAAACTATATTCACGAAAAATAGTAAAATATACACAAAAATAAAAATTTTTTATAAGAAAAAGCGATTTATGCAAAATTTTTCTGGAAGGCGATCTGATACCGGTCGAAACACCCGGAGGCAAAGATGATTTTTCAAAGTGTTATGAGTCATAACGTATGACACTAAGCATAGGTCTATCCATAAGATCTCATGAGTCCACATTGGTTTAGATGAAAAGTCATATGCGAAACAACAGTGAAATTGGACCGGATATTTTTACTAGTGAAACTATTAAATTCAAAATTTGGATTCCAATCTTTCAATAGTGAAAATTGGATTCCAGTATAGAAAAAACAAGATAAAACCCGCCGATTCTCGGCGGATTACCGCCTCGAATCGGCGGGTTTTATCTTTTTTTTTTTCTCGGTTAGCGTGCATCCGCGGCGCTTCGCGCACCGCCGATACCGAAAATCCAGGATTTCCGGAAGCCATATCTTCCCACGCCCCACTCGGATCCGGCTGAGTAATAGCTCATTTTGCTTGGCTCGTTGAGAGCTGTCGATTGGTGTATCACTCGCCCGGATCCGAGTGGGGCGTGAAAAGTTGCCCTTTTACGTGACCCACGTAACTCACGTTTCACGTGTGTTCACGTGAAAAATTTTTGCGCCATTCGACTCAGCGTGGCCGATTTAGGGGGGTACCCGCGAGCCTGAGGTCCGGGAACGTAATCCGCGAAAAAGGCTTATTTAAGCCTTTTCCATCAAACCCCCCCCCTCTCCCCCCCCCCCCCACCTATATCCTGCGAAATAGGTTAGAGTGGAAAATTACCGGGGACATTTTCAGCCAATTTTGCTAAACATGGTAAATATAATTTAAAAAAGCGCTTTAAGCAAAATTTTTCTGGAACGCGATCTGATAGCCGATCAAAATATCCGGAGGCAAAGATGATTTTCCAAAGTGTTATGACAAAGCATAGGTCTGTCCATAAGATCTCATGAGTCCACATTGGTTTAGATGAAAAGTCATATGCGAAATAACGATGAAATTGGACCGGATTCATTCACCGAGCAAATTTTGTCACGTCTGTCCTCAAAGATGGAAACAAAACGACGCTGGTTAAATGACAATTCCAAATCCGTGATCACGTGGTTCAGCAAAGCTGCCGAAGGAATGGAATAAATCGCAGAAATTGAATGAATCGAAGAAATAAATCGCAAAACAATACAATTAATTTGGTGTTATACATTTTTATTGTAAGCATTCATCATAAATATTTCCCATGAAAAAAGTATATGTCAATCGAAAATAACACCAAAATTTCATGAAATCTGGATAAAATGGGTACTTTTTGGCCCGAATTCAAAAATCTGATTGTTCTTCTTTTCCTCTAGTTTATAATTTATAAACTAGAGGAAAAGTTGACATATAATGAGTAACATCAGATTTATGGCCAACGTAGTGAAAAGTGATCCAAAAAAGGCGATTTCATCACCCTGTTTCATCAAATGTTTCGCTATTGTGAGGGCCCCCTTACCTATGATATCAGCGATAGCCTAAAACAGTGTTCTATCACTAGTATCTTTCCGATTATTTTGAAGTGTGGCATATATAAGGCATACGCACTAACATTGAGGGAAATATCTATAGGGGATCAGGACACTTGTAATTGTGTGTTTGCTTATAGCTGAGTGTGCCATGAAATAGCTTTTCATAAGCGTGCCATAGCGAGCGTTTGCTTTTCTCTGCACAAATTTTCAGACTCCTCTGATATATTTATTTTCTTCATAATTTTTTTTCGCTCGATTGAAGAAGTTCTTGCATCATCTGCCGAAGTAAAGTGCACCGACATATACTAATGAGAATACAAATGCTGGACGATATTAGTACAATATTAGATGAGAAGTTATGTTTTGCTTATAGCGGATGAATGAGAAATAGCTTTTCATAAGCGTGCCATAGCGACCGTTTGCTTTTCTCTGCACAAAATTGTAAACACCTCTGTCATAATTATTTTCTTCCCGCAGGTCTTAAACCTCATCTTTTAACATCGAACTGTCCCGTATTTTTAAATTTTGCAATAATACAAGAAAATTAAGATGAGTGTTCAAAACCAAATACCTTCTGAAAAGGAATATGTCAAATATTTAAACCTTGGATTTGATAGCATAATTGTAGTGCTTCACGTCACAACGATATTCTTCACGTTTCACGTAATTTATTGCTCAAAATTTGACAAAAAATCTACAAAGTTGGACCGTATTTCGAATTCGTTTTTTATATTTTTGGCCAGTCGTGGATTTGGAGCGGTGTTAGCAACACCTTATCCTGCGTATTTGGTGGCCAATTGGTCTGCAGAAGGTTAGTTATTAGTAAACGTATAAAACGTTTTGATAAACAATCGATATGTCTAGCCAAATCCGTTTGCATGAACTAAAAAGTTAGTATTACGTATTATTATAAATCTGTGTTCTTTGGTCTGTAAGCTTCGCTTTGGGGAGTCATGCGAAAAACTCCTCCTTGTTATTCGACTCATCAGTTTCTTCATCCAGAAAGACAACTTGTTTCCCTCTAGCGCGTTTATTGTTTAGCTTTTCCGGCTCAATTAGAATAATCGCGATCTTCGTTTTACCTTGACGTGCGGTTTTCAGTATCTGAATGAGAATTATGTGGCCTACCAAAACATGTAAAATGATTTGTCCAAAGCTCATAAAA